>NJDD01010231.1:31577-75615 GCA_002245505.1 Calephelis nemesis
CTGAGGAGCGCCCTCCGTGGTCCGAATTGGTTTCACCGGGGTCCCGGCTCTCGACCCCAGCTACTCAGCCCCCCCGCCACGACAAGGCTCGGACCCTTGGGGGGGGGTCGTGACTATCCTAGTTGTACCTCTGCCAACCCCTTCGAGGCATATGGGTGGTTACCCATACTGATTCTTTTTTTTTTATACATTTGATGGTGATTTGTAAAATTGAAGTGTTGGTGTAAAATGAGAAAGGGCATGCTCCACTGGTTCAATTTTGTAAAAAGAATGACAGCTGAAAGATTGACGAAGCAAATATAAAAAGCGAGTACGGATGGATGTTGGTACTCGAGTTGACGTCCCACGATCCAATATTTCAAGTGTTATGCAAATGTGGGATCAAGAGTCTCCGAAACCGGCGTGTTGGTATGAAAAATCTTGCCTCGCCACTACTGCACAGTGAAGGCGGACGTAGAGGCAGGTCTGCCCAAATGACGTTTGGCACTCGATAGTCTCTGCCTACACAGTAAGGGACTTGACTCAATGACATGTATATAGGTATGTATTTATGTATGTAAACTATTCTTAATACTAAATATTACTCTCATTGTTTCTCATGTTACTTATCATGTCAAACTATGCAACTTAATATATTTAAACCTTAGTTCAATTGCCTTTGTATTTTATCTAGTAATTTAACATTTTAATAAGAATAAAATGGGTAGATCTGTAAGCTACACAATTTTTTTACGCCGTCTAAAGCGATGATAAACGTAAACAACGACACCAGTTTATGATTGTTAAATGTAAGTATATTATTTTAAAATAGGTTTAATACTTTTCCAGTTTGTCGATGCCACTATAACAGAGTCTTTATGAATTATGCCCTATACCTTTTCAACTTTTGGCCCAAGGATATGATGACCCTTTCGGTGACAAGAGAAATATTTTTAAGCTACCACTAGTACTGTTAGTCCATCTTTTAAAGACCAGCGTTGCTTAAGCCTACCCCGCCTTCTTCTGGTAACTTACCATTTACATGTACGATTATTATACGATATTTATTGCCGACATAAAATCCATTTCTTTGCCTTCAATTCGTCATTGACTTCTTACTAACAATTTAAATGAGGTGACTGTTTTAACTGTTACTATTTTTGTAGGAGATGGAGGAACCTACAGCTACCCTACATAGATCTGCGTTTAAAACTATGCTGAATATTTCAAGAATTTTCGCTGTGGCACCTCTTCGGTTTGAGAATAATAACAATGAATTTCGTATTTCTATATCACAATATTGGAAGATTTTTAGTTATACTTTTACGACTTTGTGTAAGAGTACTGCTATTCGTATAGATATCAATTACTGAATTAAACTTAGGTACATATATTATGTTTTCATAGTCGATAATTATCGATTTTGCAAACTTGTATTGTACAGATAAAGATATCAAATTTAAATTCTTACTTATCCACAGTTTCCCAAAACGCCAATAAATTTTCGAAACTGAAATTATGTTAGACACCTGTTATGAAGAGATAAATGGTATCGATATCAAAATTGATAGGTATTTCGAAAATTTGGGGCTAACGTTGATAGTTGTATTTGAGTGATTATTTTATTTGTTGTTTCAAATTCATGGTAGTAATACGAGATGAAAGGTTCTCTATTCAAAATTTTTTGTCGAGGCACGCTATGTTTATATGATTAAACATTAAACAAATGAATAGATTTTCTAACAGTAAAAATTTAATAAAAAATGAATGTTTTTGCGTTAAACTTTTTCACTAGAAGTGAAATAGTTTATCGAATACCCAACTCTATAAAATCAAAATGCACCAGTAGCTAAAAATAACAGCATGGTGACAAAAATAGTGAATCCGGAAGCACAAAACCGGAAAACACTAAACTCGAAAAACTCAAATCTCGCCATTTAAGAGCAACATGATAGTAAGCACTTTGCATCATGATAGTAAACATTTAGAAGCATAATAAATTAGCCTTATACATAGCAGCAAAGAAGTAAGCTGATGATATTTAACAAGGCCGACACGAGGAACAAGTAGATAATTATTGATGATAAGTAAGTAGCAGAAACCCACTGAATTATAAATGCGGAAGTTTGTGAGAATGAATGGATGTTTGTTACTCTTTTTCGCAAAAACTATTGGACGGATTGAAAGGAAATTTTAAAGGATAAAAATATAAATTAATAAGCAGGCGAAGCCGCGATTGGATTACAACGTAAAGTTTCACTGACAAAATTATAAAACTGATGAAGCTATTATTGCTAACAGAATTTCTACTTTAAAACCCATAATATTTGACTAAAAAATAAACTCATGCGTCATTACGAGTTTTCGCTGCATTCATTCTATTCTGTTCATTTATTTATTTTCATTTTATTCATTCATATTCTGGTTTGCAGATTTAGTTTTGAACTTCTGTTTGATTATTTTCTCAAACATCATTGTGGAGCTAACGTCAAGAGAGGTTTCAATTTATTTAAAGTTGATTTTTGTAATTGATGTGGTTTTTTTTTTGGGGATATATTGTATTGGAAGTTATAATGGAATGCGGCGTATGACGAATCTAATATTTTTTTGTAATAAATTTGAAAAGGTGTGTATTTTGAAACAAATTTAATTACCTGTCTATTGTTACAGTTTTATTTTTATTTGTGACGATCTAACGACTTGAACAACTAGTAATGCTTTTTCTTAAAACAATATTGATCGAACGCATGCGCTTTTGTGTTTCCGTATCTATGTGTCTCTTTGCGTATGTGTTAGCTTTGAGGTAGGGAAATTTCGTGTTGTATATATTACATAAAAGTTACAAAATTTCCAGGAAATAAAAATTAAATGCAAACCTAATGTAGAACAAAAACAGTTGATCCAATTTCACTTCACTATAGCAGCGTATACCTTTATCCGTACACTGGACGCTATTTTTCTGGTTAAGGACTTTATGAGTTGTATGTATTTTAATTAAAATAGATGAATTCAAAATAAAACACTTAACTAGATATTTAGATTTAAATACTGAAGTAGAATATTAAACGTCAAAAGGTTCGATAGCGTAGGTCCGATTTCTCGTTACCAAGCGTTCCATTCACACTATTTCCTGTACACACTCAGGAGAGTTACTAGGAAGTACTAGGAGTTACTAGGAAGTAAGGAGATGTAGAAACATCCAACTTGTACCTGTTGAATGCATAACCATGATATACAATTTCTTTCACTTGCAACACATCATCAAAAAAATTTGTTACATATATGCTCGTTCCGTCCCTTTCAAATGCCATTACTTTGGTTTTCATCGCATTTTAATGTAAATTTAATTAATTACAATCACCTTCCATTACCTTAACCAGTGTTTTCAACTCCCGCAGGGGCAGCTGCTGCCGCCAGAGAACATAATTCGTACGTACCGTGGGATTTAACTAGTCAGGTTTAACTAGGTGGGACCATGTTGAGCAGCAACTCACCCGAACTTGTAGCATTCTAATTCTATTCTGTTACCATAGTTGAAACTGTCATATTGTTTTATTTTCTTCAAGGTAGCTGGTAAATTTATAATCTAATCTAGAGAAGATAAGCACCGTAGACTCAGGTTGGCAACGTATTCGTTTTATTTATAAAAATCCTATACCATCAGATCATTATTATTATTATTTATTCTTTATTGTACAATATAAACACAAACATAAAATACAGAACAAAAATATTACAAAAAAATGTACAAATGGCGGTCTTATCGCTCAAAGCAATCTCTACCAGACAACCAGGAAAAACAGGAAATCGAATAATTACAAAATAAAATTAAAGGCAAGAACACAACAACTATGTAAGTAACAAAACTAAAGAAAAAAATAAATATTAGACAAAATTTAAGCAAAAATAAATGAAATAAAATAAATCAATGCAAAAAAACACTAACAGAATATGAATAAAAATACATTTTAATTACAAAGTAATATTAATAATGTACAAATAGACAAATAATTACATAAGAATATACAAACATACATGCAAACAGAAATACATATATGTATATATATAAACATATATAGGCATACATAAACACATATTATAATAATACATATCCATGAATGAAATAAATATAAGAAATGCATATTTATTTGACAACAGCAGTAAGACAGTAACAAATAATTACTATAAATGAAACTGAAAAAAAAATCCATGTAATAATTTTTAATAAGTTTTTTGAAACTCCACAGAGTCTCAGCCTTTCGAATATGAGTAGGCAAGTCGTTCCACAATTTTACAGCAACTACAGCGAAAGAAGAAGCATAAAACTTGGTCTTATGGGAGGGTATTAATAAAGTTAAATTATCCCCTGAACGAAGATTTAGGTTATGGGATCCAAGGAATTTAAAACTTTCTTTGAGATAAACAGGGGCCACTGAACTAAATAAAATGCAATAAAGTAGACGAAGCACATGAACATTCCTGCGCAGACAAATGGGTAGCCACTTCAGTCTTGAACGAAATTCAGAGACGTGGTCATATTTTCTTAAACCAAAAATGAACCGTAAACAGTAATTTTGAAGACGCTCAAGTTTTTTAAGCAGATAATCACTTAAAACAGGATAACATACATCGGCATAGTCAATTAACGGTAGTAAAAGAGTTTGGCACAAAGCAATTTTAGTGGAAATTGGTAAGAAGTTACGTAACCTCCTTAACGAGCTCACAGTAGCAAAAAATTTGCGACTCACTTCATTAATTTGGTTAGTCCATGAAAGGGTTTCATCCATACAGACACCCAAATTCTTAACTGATTTAGAAAAAGGAATAATTACTCCATTAAGTTTAACACTCGGAATATTTGCCCATACAATTCTTGAGATTAGTGAAGAACTACCAACGATCATAACTTGAGATTTATGTGGATTCAATTGCAATCCAAAACTTGAAGCTCACTCAGATATATTAGCTAAGTCTTGGTTGATCATTGTTAAGATTGCTCGATCCACAAAAAAATTTATTCCGTAGAGAAGATTTGGACTTTCTTAAAGTAATATTGGCCGGGTTTTTAAATATCTTATACTAATACTATTAATTGTCTATTGCAGGTTTATCTGTTTTTTATTTTCTGGTACATATAATAAATGAAATAATTGCTGGTCTCATGGCATTACAATTCATTTTCATCAACTGTGAAATTGGTTTACGAATAGAAGTTATAAATGACAAGCTACGTAGCGCGATCGCAGTACTGAATAATGTTTTTTTTTTTATCACTGAGCCAAATGATGTAGACCAGCGTGTAGGTCATTAAGCGTACATGCGTAATACCAACAATCCTCTGCGAGGTTGTGGTTTGATTCCCGATAAGATCAGAAATGTTTGTGTGCAGCCTAGTGATTGGGTTGTATTTTTAAGTCTAAACACAGAGACTGTTAAATTAACTGACTGACTTAAATGGTACACGCTAAACTGGGCGAGAGTCCAAAATCACTATAAAATAAAAAAAAAACATTATAAGTTGTTCAATATAAATTATTAAAAAATAATGCTCTAGCATTATTAATGTTCTATTGTTAATTACCTTTTGATAAGAATCAAGTCATTTTCTTTTATCAAGACCAACTACTTTGTTTTCAAACGTTATATATTTAGCTTTTGTGCCATCTGTGATTTTTTATCGTCATATTTTTTTTCTTGTATGTGTTAAAAGTGTCCCCAATCAGCGTAATTGTCCTAAAAAGGGGTCCAAAGTTTTTGCTTTACGTGTTAATATTGTGAAATACATACTATGGTAATTATAGGCCATGGTCGTACTCAATTGTCAAGAGAAACTTGTTGTTGTCTTCTTTAATTAAAATAGAATTAAGAAACGCCGTTAAAAGAAAAAAGTGCCACAAATCTTATATTTGCCAAAGCTATACAGAATTAAGTACTCTAAGCTTTTTAAAATTGGTGTAAGTTGCAATTCCATATTTGATAGATCAATCATGTCATTAGGTATAGGCTGACGATCAGATACCGTTGATTATCGGACAGCTACTAAACGACATCTATGTTTTTTTTTCAATAAGTTGTTTTCAATAGTCTTAATTGAAATTTTTCAGTCTTTCGAAAAGGTGCCTAATCAATGCTTTAAGTTAAAGATAAGTGAAAATGACTTTGCAGTTTCGAGTCTATTATTTTACAGCAAATTTATTTTTAGTATATTTATTTGTAGACCTTAAGCCTAATGGTTAACTAGGGTAGCCTTAGTGAACCATCAGGCTTAATATCTAATAGTTCCATTAGCAGCAACAATTGGGGCAGTTAGCATTAATTTCGGTTAGCTTTAATATTTTTATGTGTCGTTATAAATTAAATAATTCGCATTCCTTTCATGTTGCAGCTGTTTGTGTACAACGTTTGCAATCTTGACTGTCTAAAACTTTTTACCTTTTTTATAAGAAGATATCTGTCTATCTACATTGTTTTAATCTGATTTACAGAAAATAAAGTTTCCACTGAGTTATGTGGTGTGAGAAAAATTATTACCCAGAATTCCAAAGGCTACGCAGTTATAAGTAGTATCATGAAAAATAAAAGTTCTTTGGACAGCCATCTGTTATTCCTCTTATTAACATCATCTTGTAAAAAGTTAATATCTACTGGATACTATTTGACGGATGCAATTTATGGTCCAAGTAAGCTCGTGGTTATTATAATTAACATATGGTTGCACGTTTCACTTCTTCATGGTTTATATTTCACAAAACAGCGTAAGTGCTTTAAGGTATAAATTAAGGTATAATTTTGATTTTTGTCTATTGGTCTCACTTGGTACAGGATTCTCAGATAAATAGAGATTTATAGGCCAGTAGTGAATACTGAGAAGAGAGATGAGATAAGAAGAAAATCTGTTATTTTACAATTTCATAGGTTTCTGATAAACATATATCGCAATTTTAAAGAAACGTTATTGTTTCTCATTAAAAGTCTTTTCTTAAAGACCTTTTTTTATTTTGTTAAAGTTAAAGACCTTTTTTGTTTTTGTATCAATAAAAAGTAGTTATTACTACAAACGCAAAAATTTTATGTTAAGCTACCCGTACAGCTTATAACAGCCAGTGATATTAATTTATCTGAGCACCAATTACACTTATTTCATTTGTATGCTATGTCATTATCATTTTACATATGTCAGATCATTCTAAACATATCAACTAGTGATGGTTTTTTATAAACTTTTTTGGAGGACTAATTTCAATAAAACCATACGTGGTCCGGTAACTCCAGCCACAACAACAATTTGTGGCTCGTTTCGGAACCCTCACATCTTACACATAAAACTCCTCTATTTTGGAGTCTGTTAAAAATTATATGAATTGGAGGAGAATGCAGATAGTCAATCCTAAGAAAACTGTACTCAACTGCAAATTTTGTTAAAACACAAAAATAACGTATTCATCAATTTTATGTTCCAGCACCAAACAAGTTTAGGTTACATTTCTGTTTTAACTCGTCAATGGATTTATACGCTAAAAGCTTACAAAGGGTTAACAATGGAGAGTTTTTGATACCTTTTACAGCCGCTCTGATATTTATTATATTCGTTATTTTTCAGAAAAGTGAGTTATAGACTGCCAGGGGCTTATGTAGCCTATTTCATGCATCTTTACCCTCTCACCTTTAGGGGATATCACGAAAGCGTAACTTTGGGTGGGTTCAGCTATTTGAATTTTTAAGGTATTTTCACCGGAGCTAACATTTGAGTAAAATGTTGAAATGTAAATACGTCCCAAATGATTTAAGCTATTTAAATTTAAGTATAAGTACTCCAATTATTATGTTTGCTGAAACTTAAGTACTACACCACTTAGGATGAGAAAGTTCACTATAACCTCTATAAGACGCTTGTAAAGCTACAGCACATAATTTTAGTCACGGTGTTAGTAACTATAAAACCCTTGCTCTTTTCTTACAAACTTTTTAACAGACAACCAATTTTTCGAGTTTTCTACAGCTTGGGTTTAATAAGAGAAAACTAATTTACTAAAGCTTTCTCAATTTTTGAAGCATATTATTTTCTTGAGCAGTTTCATGAATACCATTAGCGTAGTTTTTCTTGAACAGAAAATTCTATAAATACTAAGTAACTCCATACATACATACATACATACACATACATATCTTCACGCCAAGTCCCTTACGGGGTAGGCAGAGGGTATCAAATGCCTGACCTCACGATCCTTACAAACCTGTCTGGTTTCCTTCTCGTTCATTACCCTTTTCATACAAACACTCCGGTTTCGGAGACTCTTGACACCACCCTTGGATAATATCTGATTGATCTGATCGTGGAATGTCAACCTTGGTCTCCCCGGGTACCTACATCCATCAACATTCGTATTGTATATCTGCTTTGTCACTCTTTCATCTGACATTTTTACCACAAGGTCGAACCAGCGGAGCATGCCCTTTCGCATTTTGACACCAACACTTTCTTTCAATCTCACTCTTTCTCGGATCTCACTGTTACGGATGTGGTCAGGGAGCGTAACACCACAGATTTTCCGTAGCGCGCTCATTTTGACCGCATTTATCCTACTTTCATACTTTTTCTGACATATCCAACTCTCGCTTCCATTAAAATAACGTTGGGATAAGCACAGAATTATGCAAAGCGAGTCTAGCCTTCAGACTCATAACCTTGCATTTGAAATAGCTTGAATTAAATACCCAACGCTCCATTCATACTATTATCTGCACATTCTCCTCTCTACATCCGCGGTATTCCTTCCATTCCTGCTAAAAGCGCATCCAAGGTATAAAATTTAATTCACTTGCTCCAAAACTACATCTTCAACTAAAACTCTTACATCCGTTTTGGCTTCCCCTCTTTCAAACACCATAATTTTTGTTTTTACCGCAATCAAATGTAAGCCCTTTTTTTTACAATCACCTTCCATAACTGTGACGACGACGTTATTGAGATAGTTCTTAGCTACGCTACATTTTTAGGTTTTATTGGGGGTTGTTGTAAATTTTTAGTTTTAGTCTTTTAATAAACATGTAAATTACTATAGGATGGTAAAACGCGAGTCTTTTTTCATTATTTTGTCTTTTAATTTTCTTTCGAATGGCAAGGGGATAAATGAAAGCTATAAATCGGTTAAGTAAAAAAAAGAATGTTTATAACTTTGAATCTTAAATTTCAATTTTGGTATTCCGTTACAAAAAAAGGCGTATTCTTTTATGTTACACAAATACGACTAGATACAAATCCCATGGCATTATTTAAATTTGTAAAATTTTTACATTTACATTTTAGACAGTGTCGGATTCGGTTGAAACGATATGGCCCAGCAATAATCGAGGCATACACGTCAAACCAAGGCAAGAGTCGTCTACAAAAATCATTTTCTTGAAGGGAAAACTTTCGTGCACTTTTTTGGAGTGGGTAAACACTTCTAAATTCGCGTTAGGGCACGTGACCTGATCGAAAATTCGTAAGACGGATGGAGAGTAAACTTTCTACGGCACGGCAAAAATGTATGCTTGCGCCTGCTGTTTCATTTAAACGGCACAGGGCGCTTGGGCATATGTTCGTGTTGTCATGTTTGTATACGATAGCGCAATAAATGAATACCAATTCTACCACGTCATAAATGATAGTACTTTCATAGTCAAAGCGATTCGTGCATAATTATTTCCTAACCATTCCAAAATATCAAAAATGCACAACGTTAATATTCAAGTTTTCACTTCTGCCTGCAACCCGTAGCTTTTTTATGTGACGGTTTAGGAAACAAGCACCCGATTCTCCTGATGGTAAGAAAACAACGAGGCCTAAAGACACAGAGGTACATATCTGTTTTGCGGCCATCTTAAACCTATTGTGCAAGTCTAGCGGCTACCCTACCTCCGGACCGGAACATAATAGGATCATTCAAGTACAAGAGAGTCATTCAAGAGAACGGCTAGACAAGTTGCTGCGAAGCACTCTACTTCCAGTGGTCTTGTTGTTACTGACCTACATTTGAACCAGTGCTCGCCTCTTACGAGCTGCCTGGTAGAGGCAGATGGTCTACACGGACCAAGACCGGGAGTTGTTAACAAAAGTTTTGATTAAATAAATAGATAATATTGAATTATCTGTCAGTTATCTTATAATAATGGTGTTTACTCAGTTGTTTATAGTTTTTTCAAACAATCAGCATATAACTTTTAAAGTTTTCTATCAGGGGTAATATCAAAATGGCAAAACTATTTTTTACAATATTAAGTTCTTTGAAACACAGAGAAGTTTATAAGTCAAAATTTTGTAATTTGTTATGTACGCCTTGAAAAAATAACATCTTAAAACCCCACTTGAAAAAACTATCTGACACAGCTATAACTTATAATATGAACACAGTCATAGGTCATGACGCAAACAATCTAAAGCTCAATACCGGTTTGGGCCCAATAATGTCTTCGATGTTAGCTGAAAATTGCATCCGTCCCTGTTTGTAGATGGTAACAAGACTTGCCCGGAAATAATTTGTAAGCTACGTAGCTTTTGTATAATTTGAAGACTTATTCTGTCTTAGGTGGATAAATAAGTAATTTTAAAAAGTATAAAATTATGCAGCATTGCGCTTTCAAATTCTTTCTGGATTGTATGTTTTATGGAAATTTAAAAGAAAAATAATTTTCTGATGAAAAACGAATTCAGATAACAAAGATGGGAATAGTAGTAGAATAGTGTCGCAAATCTGAGGCTGAGATGTAAAGCTACTTGTAAGTTTAACAGATTGGGATACGGTAGATTACACATCATAATTTTCTAAACCGATTTTACTGTTGAATACTTATTAATAATTTTTTACTGTTTTATTAATAAATGGTCCGGGCGTCTTTGCAGAATAGACCATCTGCCTTCCTGCCAGGCAGCTCGTAAAAGTAGAGCATAGGCTTACCGTCACTAACACCGTGACATTTTCGCAGCGACTCACCCGGATTGGTACCTCCGCCTTACCTATTCCTACCGCCATAACGTCATTAGTTGTTCCCGTTCCGAAGGTAAGGTAGCCGGTAAACTTACTTTTGCTCGAGGTCTAACATCCCGGCCTCAGGTTGGCAACGCACCATTTCAACCTTTGGTGTCTCTAAGCGGCGTGAACTTCTTACCATCAGGAAATCCGTCTGCTTGTTTGCCTACCAAAATCATAAAAAAAAATTTAGACCAAAGTAAGAGTAAAGTTGAATGGATATTATAGTCTGTATCACAGTATAGCAGAGATATATAAGAGGTTGGGTTTTGGTTTACTCTAAAATATATTTATTAATAAGCCAGTTGCAGTCTCATTACATAGACTAAAGTATCTACCATTTCTTTGACACGCGTATGTATAGTATCGCCACCAGCGCTATCATAACATCGTCACGACGTGTCCATTGCAACTTAGAGTAATATCCTTAACATCGTGTTTTGCTTCTTTTTTTCTCTCTCTTTATAGATTGTGCATTCCATACATTATGTATGTATATTATTATCATACTATTTATAAATATATAAATGTATTATTTATTTATTTAATTTATTATTACTTTATTGGTAATATATGTATGATTTATGTATTTTTGTAATTCTGTGCTTATTATTATTTGTATGTATATTTAATGTACTTTTTATGATACCTTAGTTTTTAAATAACTTAAATTGTCTCCTTCACCCTAAGGTTGTCTGGCAGAGATCGCTCTGAAGCGATAAGACCGCCTTTGTGCACCTAAGTCAAATATTATAAGTGAAAAAGTGTGTATTTTTTTTGTAAATTTTGGTGCATAATAAAATGTATTCATTCATTCAAGATAAAGTCACGACATAGTATTCTACATCACTGTCAAGTCACCGTCACTTTATCTTCACCAACCTATCATGACACTAACAAGACATTGTAACTACACCGTCATGACATTTTCACCAGAAGTATTAGGTACCATCATTGTCATTGTTAGCTTCACCGTGACCGTCACCCTTATTACTATTCATTGCCGTTTTCTTTTTCGATATTATACATTAGATATAGGTATTACAATAGATTAATTTTTTGTCTGTGACTCAAAAACTACGGACAATAAAAAAAATTAAAAAAAACATGCTTAAAATACTTTATCCAGACCATTTCATTCGATATCTGACAAGAAACAATTGTTTTAAAATTAAGTTTTCGAACCTCACCCAATTTCGCCCATGGTCAACTTATGAATGTACTAAGACAATATACACCTAACAATGTGTATTAAAATCGCATCAAAACTACTTCATTTATCGTCGAACTAACATACAAATATAAATTCGCAGCCTCATCTGAACACAGAGACCTACACCCGCTTCCCTCCCTTGATCAATTAAGAGATTTAGAGTTTTGAGACATATTTGAAATTCGCAAAATTTTCTTTGTAAATTATATCGCTAAAATAACTGTGTTGTTTGTTATTAAAAAATATGGTGTTTTGGAAATAAATATCTTGGTATATTTCGTCCTAATGTCCGTCTCATACATGGCCCACGATATTCGAAGTATAGTGAATCAAAAAATAGGATTTGTCAAAAATGTTTCACAAAAAATGTTGCGTATAATACGAGTACTTTATCTTTAATAAAATGAAATATTGTACAGCTTCGTTTCTAACTATTAACTTAATATGACATGTCCTTTAAAGGTTATAAAGTATGAAACAAAATATGAAACAACTTAGTAATGTATTTTCAGTTTCTGGACGTGTTAGTTAATGTTAACATAACATTAACTGACAGACTGAGTAATAGAAAAAAGTTAAGAGAAAAGAGAACATATCGCTTTTGAATTAAATTAACTATTTTTAATGTATTTTTAGACAACATTATTTCGCTTACGTTCAACATAATCCAAATATACTTACTTTAATTTTATCCTTAATTTGAGTTTTTTACAACAATAATAAAGTACTTGAGGAGCCCGGATCAACACGAATGAAACACTCATTATGGTCCAGGCTCCTCACATGGAATAGACAGGGCCGGCGTTAGCTAAGGGAACTAGGTTCGGCCAACCGCGCAGGGCGCTAAATACAAAGTGACAACTCCATGGTTGTGGCCTAGGTTTTCCCGTATATATCTTACATTTAAAAAAACTGCTAGACAACAACATTTTTATACTTAGTTGCTACATTGCTACCTGCATAAGTATTAGTGCATCGTTATTTTTGTATCATTTGACTTTTTTCGTGTGGGTTTGAATTTTTACATGTACTTAGTGGGCGCCGTGTAAATACCGCCCGGGGCGCATCGTCACTGAATAGTCTCTGCATTTCAACCGAGCAACTTGTAAAAGGCAAGCGAAGGCTTAATAGTTTTTCACCAAATAGACATCTTATAGTAAAATGCCGCGGCAACGTGTCAAGTGTCAAAAAATGAGATCCCCATTCTAAATAATATTCACGAACAGTAATTATTAAGTTTTCAAATTTGAATGTAAGAAAAGTTTTAATTTTAATAAAAACACAAGCATAATTTGAGAATAATAATGGAAGTAAAAATAAATAACTTAACCTAGTGTTCAATTCAAATAATGTCATAATGCTAGAATCAGTCGCAAATATATTCCTTTAAAAGTAAGACGTGTTTTCTTTTGTTCCTCTAAGTCAATTGCTAATCAGAACCTTAGTGGCCCCGAACACCTAGTATAAATTACATCTCTCTGACCAGTTTACGTCGCTGGGATATAAACGTGCCTCCACACTATGAGTTATGTTCTCGTTTAACTCTTCGTCAGATGGTCTCTGCTGCAAACGTGTAACAGATGGCTACGGAAGGTGTTTGGGAGACCATTCCTCATGTAACATTTGCTAACTGTTACTCAGCTCCATAACTCTAATAACAGTGAAAAAATTAAATGCTTCCACTTTTTCTTTCAATATTTAACTTTGTCAAAATATATTTAGTTTAAAACTTTATCCCTAAAATATCCCTAGACAAGTCACACAAATTGAACCTAACCCCAAAGTAAGCAAAATTATATGCTTGTGTTATGGGTGTTAGTCAACGATACTAATACATAAAATGCTTGAATAGATACCAGAATATATTTAATAAACACCCAAACCCGGAAATGCAGACATCTAAATGTTCATCACACAAATGCCTGCCCCCGTCGGGAATCGAACCCGAGCGTCGCGATTGATCGATGTAGTTAGGAGTGTACGCTAGCCACTCGACCAACGAAGCGGTCACTTTATGATACAACACAACACAAAACAATAAAAAAAATATTTGTTTTACACTCGTAAATGAGACAAAGATACTGGAATGAGTGTAAAAATAAGTTTACCAAGCTAAGTCTTATCCCTTCCGACAATACTGACTTACTACTTAGGTAGTAAAACTGCCATTTGTAGAGCCCGTGTAAAGAAAACATATTCTGCAAAATCTCACTTTGCAGCCAGTGAAATCATTTTGTAATCTACTGGGCTACTATAGCAGTAAAAGAAGTTTTAAAGTTGAATTACTAATAGTAATTCTGTAATCTAATACCGATGTGATTATATTGTGTTTATTTACATGTTTAAATACTATTGTGGTGGTCATTCTGCAGTACGCAAACCGAACTTATTTGAGATGCGTGCTGTCTGTATCAATAAAGAAGAAAATTTTAAACACGTCTAAATGTCAAATTGTGATGTTTTTAATCAATGTTTTTCCAGGAATACGTTGACTGCCCATAGAAGTTTAATTTACAGACTATTCTGATAGCCCTAAAACTGGTTTCTCTATTCTATCATCATCATCCTCATCATCATCATCATCATCATCATCATCATTTCAGCCATAGGACGTCCACTGCTGAACATAGGCCTCTGTTCTTTAGGAGGCCTATGTATATTAAAATTAGATTAGTGAGTGCGTAACAGAAATACCGCCGCTAATACATAATTATAATTATTACAGTATATTACATAATATAATTAATGACATATTATCAAACTTCTGTCAAAATTTGTGGTTTATATACAGGAAAATAATCAGTCTTTACTTTTTCATAACAGTGTATTGACATCAAGGACTGAAACCATGTATAAGTGGCGAATCCAAACATGTACGTAGAGATCTTGACACTTGGCAATCGATAGTTTCTATCTACTCCGCAAGGGGCTTATCGTGATATACACAAATATAAGTATGTATGCACACTCACTTGCGTTTGTATGCATGTAAGTTTAACTAACGCTTAACGTTCTTAATACTGTCCCAATTCATTTCATAGGGTTTAGACGGGATTATTACGTAAAAGTTCTGTTGTACCTTTGCGTCATCAAAAATATATTTTATATAATAAACTTTACATAACGCTCTGGAAAATGATTTTATTTTTTCCAAAAATTGCTTCTTGAATAGAGTTGATTAAGAGTTTTATTAAAAAACACAATCTGCCCAAATTGGACACTTGTAATGAACTTGCAACCTCACAGTGAAACAATTAAGGGAACAAGTTCTCTGTAATTAACTAAGGTTGACGCTTTCACAAAGTGTTAATTGAAAAAATTGAATGACTTGTTATCCACTCTGCGTAACGCGTCTTTCATTTGATTCCCATATTGTAAACGTACATTAAAAGTAATTATTCCACCAACGTTGATGGTCCTCAACATTGGATTTAAAATAACTTCATGTTACTTTTTTAGTTGTTCACAACGTGCCCTTTCATTTGGTCCCCACATTGTACAAAGTGCATTAAAAATAACTATTCCGCCATCTTGGATGGTCCGTCATATTGGATTTAGAATGATGTCACTCAGTTTATCGTGTTTTGTCATCCAATCTAAACGTGTATAGATAATTTCAGCTCAATCGGTTAAAGATTTTAAATTGCAAGTTAAATGAAAGCTTTTAATAAAAATCAAATGTTTATCTTAGCCCCGAATATTTTAACTAAGTATAATATTGTATTTCCTTACTTTTCTATTAAAATCATAACAAAAGATCCGTATTATGTTTTCGGGGTACGTTTTCCTTGTTGTTTCCTTGACGGTAGAAAAGCAAATAATCTTTACTCAAAATTGATGGTTATGGATAAGAGGGTTTCCAAACAGTAGTAAACAAACGTAACCTTGGAGAAAACTTTGTTCCCATCTTCCGTTACTATTAAATTTGGTACTATTTCAACATTTGACAACCGTCCTTGTGCCTAGCTTTTGTAGTTGACGTGAAAATAGTTAGATTTTCAATGAAATAACATAATAGGAATTTATCACTGATTTATTTATTTAATACTAGCGTACTAACTCGTGTTTTCATCAGTGTTGAATAGTTTTTTTTTAAAAAAAGTAACTTGGGTCTTTATCTACGTGCATATTTAATTTTATCACAATCGGTTTAGCAGTTTAGCTCTCAGCCTTGTTTTCAGAAGTGATCCTCTTAATAATATAAATGCAAATGTTTGTTTGTCACTCCTTCACGCAAAAACAGCTACAACGATTTTCATGAAATTTAGTACACACATAGAGGGTAACTCGGATTAACACATAGAATTTAGTTTTTATCCCGAAACAATGTTCCTGTGGGATCACGTGGGCAACACCGCGGGCAACAGCTAGTATAAAATAATTTTATTTCAGTATATATTATGAGTGTGTATATTCATGTTAACATTAGCCGGCGGCGGCCAATTTACAGGAAAGACTAAAGCTAGGTAAAAATTGTACTTACATTTCTTAAATACTCGCTAGAGTTTTAAGTCTCTGTGTTTACGTACATACATAATATTGAAAATTATTAGCTAATGTTGCCAGACTCATTTCGGTGGTAGTAAACATTAATAGGCGGTAGTAAACTTCCAAAAAATAATGTAAGTTACTTTACTTGCAATCTCAACCTTGATTTTTACATATGAAGCTCAAGGAACTACTTTGAAATGTTTTGTAAGTAGTCAGAGTGACCGGAGGGTCTAATATTTCCCCAGACACACACAAAATCTCGTTATGTATTACGCCCGTGATAAGTTTTTAGTACCCATAAAGTATACGGGGATTACCTATCTAACATATAAAAAGATAGGGATACTTAAGACCAGTTACTAGGCAGCCACTGTTATTTTTAATAAATAATGAAAATATTTTAGCAACAAAATTTAGAAGGCAATTGTCTCTATCTCGAGATATGTTATTAATAATGGCAATAATCTAAGTATCTGCTTTTAGCTAATCGTCGACGGCCTGGTTGAACCTTTAACCTCTTCGAGGAAAGGATTGCAAAGGTAATTTATATGGTTATTAATAATAAAATGGGTCGTTTATAATATGTGTAATCAAATTTTTAAACTTAATTATACCGATGATGCCGCCAAATCTAAAAAATGTATATGTACCTACTTCAAGTCACAAAAAATAAATAAAGAAAAACGTTTTTCATTGATTTTGCTTAAAGATATTTATGATTTACTAAATAAAAGAAATAAAAGTTTATTTTCATTTTATTGTATAAAAAAATACAAACTGATACCAAGTTCACTTTTGAATGTCGTAACAATGTATAACATTTAATACATGAGTAAATTTCCGATAATCCTATACACACAGCCCCTAAAAAAAATTCTGAGAACAGCCAATGAAGATAATATTAAACAAAACTTACTATATAGTACAATAAAAAAACATTTGTGATAAAATATGAATTGATGTTTTCCCCCGTGTTGGTCCGGGCTCCTTTGCAGTACAGACCATCTGCCTCTGCCTGCCAGGCAGCTCGTAAAAGGCGAGCACAGGCTTACCGTCACTAACACTGTGTCATCTGACTAGGTGGTAGAGTTTTGCAGTGACTTACCCGGATTGGTACCACCGCCTTACCTATTCCTGCCGCCATAACGTCATGACGTGTTCCAGTTTGAAGGGTAAGGTAGCCGGTAAACTTACTTTGTATGATTTGTAATAACGATAAGTTGTCAACGATAAGTTGAGTGGTTTATAGAATTTTTTTGGAATGGGGTAGGGGGTTACAGTGATAGGTTGACCTAAGTGAGGGGTCGAAAATAAATTTTTATCAATTGTTTCGTGTAAAGTATATAATGAAAAGACTTGATTAAAGCATTTCAAATCCATTTTTTTTAAATTTTGTATTGTACATAGTTTATGAGTATCAGGCATACACGATATGTATTGTACTAAAATTACCTAAAAACATAACATTTCATTACATTTGTACATATGATATATCATATCACCTGATCAAATAAATGACCTAACTTACAAAGAACTGTTAAAACTTTCTTAATTTGCGCAGTAAACGCTTTTTGCCCCGTGTTGGTTCGGGCTCCTATGCAGAATAGACCATCGACCTTCCTGAAAGGCAATTCGTTAAAGGCGAGCATAGGCTTACCGTCAGTAACACCGTGACATTTGACTAGGTGGTTCAGTTACCGCCGCCTTACCTATTCCTACTGCCGTAACGTAATCGGTTTCAGTTCGGAGGATAAGGTAAACGGTAAACTTACTTTTGCTCTAAGTCTAATATCCGGGATGTTAGACTAAAACATACTCAGGTTTTTGTATTTTAAAAGACCACTTGTTTTATTTCTATTTTATGATCGGTGTCGAGACTGAAATCTACTGTAAAATGTTTGAACTCACTGCAGCAAAAGAAAGTTGTGTATTTCATTTAAGTCGCTCATACGATTGCTTTGCGTTAAAACTTTGTTACCGTACTCGTGTCAAAGAAATTGAGATTTATGAAATATTTAAACATAGTTTAAGGATCTATTGGCTACTCAAGAGGTCTCAGTTCGATGTGAAATACTAAATCTAATATAATCAAACACTGGTGGTAGTTTTGTTGCGCACTCACTAAAGTCTAAACTAATTTAAAGTTATTTTCATTTACCTTCAACGAAAACAATAGAAAGAGACAAAACACTTTGAGTGCTGTCAGAATAATCTGTACTTGACATTGATATAGACGATAAATCTATTACTCAAAATAAAGTTGATTAAAAACGACAAAATGTGATATGTTTGGACTAATCTGACATGTCTAAAATGTTCCATCTCTTTTGTTCTTAAAAATAGCGTGCATTTAAATAAAGCTTAGTTTCTGTACAGCAGAATAATTACCAATGTCACTTGACGTTATAATAATACCATATCAACATCAAAGCCTATCTCAAATAGCGTCAAGTGTTTCTGAAGAGTACTTCATTACCTATCCGTTTTGCTACATGATTGTTGTGTAGTGTACAATATTAACATGATTGGCTTTTGTGACTAGAATTAACAAAGCAATAATAATTAAGCGAGATTAATTAGCAAATTAATCAAGTTTTGTCCAAATACTGACATTATTCAAGATAAAGTAGGGTTGTCTTGGATTTGGTTTAAAAAGATGTATTTTTGAAAAGTATGTAAATTTAAAAACTAAAACACATTTTTGTTATAAGTAAAAAAAGGTTGTATTAAAAATATCTATGAGAATTCTAAACATACTTAATAATTCTATAGAATTTCCCCACATAATAATACAACAGGTGATTCAGTAGTCATTCTCGGACCTCTTGTAGATTTAGATGCCTTGGAAGAAAATAAATCTACTGCTTTCCTCCTATATAACATTAACGTCTACAATCAAGACTTTAATTAATCAAGGCATGAAACAGGTATTTCTCGGATAATCCTGAGATGGGAAACGTATGTTGCGGTTGCGGTCACCACCAGCGGTGCTATCATTTAAGGCAAAGCTCTCCCAACTTGTTATCGTCAGACCCATTTGTTAATGGCGACTTCAAAACATTTTGTAATTAATGAAAATACATTTACGTAAGGATTTGGATAAAGCCTTGTTAAAATTCTGAATTGAATTTTAAACTCATATTCCGGATTTGAATTTTGAACTTATTGGCGTATATTTAAAATATTTAAAGCGCAGTAAGACTTCAAACACCAACTTCAACTATTCCGTTGGCGTTAGGTACCACGTCGCGATTTGATCATCCTTTTTCGAAAGACAGCTAATGGTTCTGTTAGGGTCCCACCTCACAATCTTGAATTATTATTTTATAATAATAATAATTATTTTTTTCTTAAAAAATGATCATTACAATTGGTTTGTCATGGGCCAAAAATTGCGTTTGTAGCAAGCATAGAATGAAAACGATTTTATTTTTATTTCATTTAAAAGAGTAGTTTCATTATTACAGTTATTTATTGGTTGTTTCAGTGGAGTTAGGAACCCTTTCTTTTTAAATTCGGGTAAAAATTTCGAAATCGCTCAATATCTTTAAAGAAAATTTCTTTATAAAGGAGACCACCTGGCAGCAAACAACAGCATAAAAATAGTTCCAATGACAAAAATAAAATTTCATTTTACTATTCACTAAACCATATTTCAAATTCAATATTTTTATTCTATTACCTATTAAAATATAATTTCGGTGGTCTAGTGATTGCGTGTTGGATATAACTAAGTACCTATATAAGGTATCTGTTTTCATTTCCGTGTCGGGCAATTCAAGGGATTTTTCAAATTTTCTATTAACGAAAAAGAACGTTGCCTGGGATTTGGCATGTACCCGGTTGACGATAGGTTTCCACTTACCACTTTGTGGGACTTAGTTCAGCTTGTCGTGGGAGCTCTGTCAGTACCTGTGTCCACCTCTTTGGAGATATGGGCTTGAAGTTATGTTCCTGTTGCCTATTTAAATACATTAATTCTAAACACTACTAGGTGGTAGAGTTTCGCAGCGACTCACCCGGATTGGTACCACCGCCTTACCTATTCCTGCCGCCATAACGTCACGACGTGTTCCGGTTCGGTACTTTTGCTGAACTTGCTCTTACTTGCCTCTGGTTGGCAACGCACCATTACCACCTTTGGTGTCTCTAGGCGGCGTGATTTCTTACCATCAGGAAATCCGTCTGCCTGTTTGCCTTCCAATGATATATAAAAAAAAAACATTGTTGACAGTTGATTGTTAAGACATGTCATGTACACAGTGATATAATTTACTTTGGAGATAGATTTAATATATTTCATTCGTCCACATTTTTTCAAGAATTATTGAGATGGAGTTTATTTTAGGACTCAACTGGTTTATTTTTATATTGCCAACAAATTTGGAAACCCTCTAAAATCTGTCTTTGTTACACAATTATGTGATTTTATACTTTTATGAGTTTTCTAATATACAAATGCAAATCATGACCCTTAAGCGTTATTAATGAGATGGCGCTCAATAATCGCCGCAATGGCTGACCCAGTGGCTTAAAACGTCCGGTAAAAAGGGTCACCAAATTGATTTTTATTATGTATATGCTACATGTAGAATACCTCGTGATCCGTTGGGTTCGTAACAATTCAAATGTTTATCTGCAAACAGCTTTGATTTTAAGGTGCAATGCACTTATAACATCTATATAGACACTATCTATAGGCTAAAGTTGTCTCGTACCTTCAGGAAAGCCATATGCGTGTTTGCCGTCTTCACTATATCTGTTTATTATACATACTTTTTGTTTTATGTTGTATCTACTCAGAAAACTGTTAGCCCGATCATGGTTTATGTTTTTTCTGCTATCATATAACATTCGAGTTTGTCATTATCGTATTAAGACAGTGAACTCATAAATGACGGTTGAGAACTTTAGATTGGCAAAACTACTCAATACCTTCGGTTTTCATATTGTGAACAGAATCACAAAATATATCTGCTTGATTGCCTACTTTCATTATAAACTCACTTATATTTTAGTTGCTCAGCAATAAATAAAACGAGAAATTAAATGGTACGTTATGGATACACAGTACGCAAGTAATTAAGTTCCCGCTCAGAACACGGACCAAGTACGTACGTGACATGTCGGGAAGCTTTAAAGCTTTATAACGTAAAGCGGCATTTTGTACCCCTTTCCAAGTAAAGCTTTGTTACTTTAAAGACCGGTTGTAATTTAATATTATCAATTATTATAATTTTACTTTAATGTTTGGTGCCTAGTGACCCATTTCCAAAATACTTGGCGCTTTTAGAGAGGAATTTGATTTCGGCTGTTGGCTACTTTGTTTTTAACATTTGACTAAAATACTATCTACTAAAAGATGAAACCCTAGTACTAGAAAAGAAGTAGACATACATATACTCATAATACATATCTTCGCGTCAACTCCCTTACGGAATAGGCGGAGAGTATTGAATTTCAAATCTCATGATCCTTGCAGACCTTTTTGGTTTCTTCCACATTCATTACCCTTTTCATACAAACACGCTGAGTTTGAAGACTCTTGACACCATCTGCGAATAATAACCAAGTGATTTCATAGTAAAAGGTCAACCTGGGTCTCCCCGGATACCTATATCCATCAACATTTGCATTGTACTTACCTCTGATTTGACAGTATTTGAACTATCATTCTTTCCACGTGTCGAAACCAGCAAAGCATGGCCTTTCTCATTTTAACACCAGCAATTTCTTTTAATCCCTCTCTTTCTCGGATCTCACTGTTACGAATGCGGACAACGAGAGCTTCACCACAGATTTTCCATATCGTTCTCTGTTCTCATGATTTTACTGACTATATCCAATTGTCGCTTCCTCACGACAACAATGCATGCACAGAATCATACAAAGCGGATCTAGCACCTTGACTCAAAACCTCGCTTTTAACTAGCTCGTTCCAATCACACATTTCCCTACACATACTTACTCTTTTTTCTACATCTGTTTAGTACCTCCCATCCATGCTAAAAGCTCAACAAACTTCTGCAATTCCATTCACTTGATCCAGCGCTTTATTATCAACTAGATCTTACATGTTACATTGAAAAAAAATTAATACATTAGTAATAAAATTAGTTGGCCCAAAAACTACAGACTTGAAGTAGTAACATTGTGCTAAGGAGTTCTCACAAGGTTTAGTGGATTAATTTTCTTTGTTCCAACTCGATAAAGCCAAGTCGACATACCTAATGCTTGTTAATTACTTTTGAATTTTCCTTGTTCACTAAATTTATCGCTTTTTAGCGGACTCCAAAAAGTAGAATGTTATCAATTCGTCTGCATGTTTTTATTTTATAATTATGAACATTATTTATTTGCGGTATATGAGTGATAAGAAGTTGTTAATAAGAAACATTTTAAATGTAACAACGTATTCTGCCATACTGTGGTGTATATTTTTTTTTATATTTCGGATGACATTAAAAGAAAATTTACTATTCTCACACCATATTATTGCAAAGCTAATTTTACTTATTTATATTTATTACAAACTTTTCAATTTATTACAGAAACAGATAAAACAGCAATGATTACATTTATCACAAACAATTTCAAAGAGACATTATATTTAATCTAATCTACTGTACACTACTAGTTACCACCGACTGCAACCTTAACCAGTCAGGAGAAGAAACGGCCAAACAAACTTCTCGGCAACCAGACTCATAACCTACCCGCTCTTTAGTACCACTGTTTCCAAAACTAGGCAGTCAGGAAAAAAGCGGTGAAATAAGCTTTTATTTAATTAGGTCATCAAGGAACGAATACCTTAATTATATTGTTAAGTTATAATTTATTCTTTTCTGCAAAAAGTATTTTAGATTACATAATTTTTGTATGTTTGTTTGGCGATTGTTAAAGGTGATCATTTATTGAGGTAACGAGGCTTCTAATGGTTTGTCATACTTATATACTTAATTCTTCAATGCACACAAAGTTTTAAAGAATACTTAATTAATAATAAATATAAATGCACAATAGATGGACATTTCTCACGTGATGTTAAAATGTTGGTAAGATTTATGTGGAACGTGTGTCTCGAAATTACTAACTACCAATCTAAGAAGAAAATATCGAAAAAGAAAAGAAAGAAAGAGGATTCACACTTTTCCCCCACCGCTCTTTATCCTTCGGGGGCTAAAAATGTTTGAACCCAGTAAAATACTAATTATATTTTGAATGCTGTACAGCTAGCCCGAATATGTATCACCGTCTTACCTAATCAAACTACTACACCGTCGGTGTTTATCATTGTCTTGTTTTGTGATGGTGGATAGTCTTGTTTTGACAATGCAATATTGACATTTATTGTAAATTGTGCACTTTCGTAGGAGATGTTGATCGATTTCCCTTTTTATTTCTTGCTTCAATACATATTATAAAACAAAGTTTCCCACTGCGTCTGTCTGTCTGTTCGCGATTTACTCGAAAAATACTGAATGGATTTTCATTCAGCTTTCGACAATAGATAGAACAATTCGTGAAGAAGGTTTTAGTGTATAGTAAGTTTATGTTTTGTACAAACCAACGATATTACAATGATATTAGTTCAATATGTCGGCAAAAAATAAACCGATCGAGAGCATTCCTCGAAAATGTTGCCAAAACCTTTTGAGTTTTAACAAAATAATGTATGGTGGGATTTTTCCTCTTCGATAGATCTCAAAAAAAGTAAGCTGTGGCTTTAAAAAATAACCCACAATAACCTATTTAGGCGTTCACTTAAAACAGTAAAATGAAGGGTTACTTTAGAACATATTTTTAACAATACAGTATTAACCCTTAGTCAAATAAATTTGTTAGATACGTTATGCATGTAATTTAGATTAAAATTGCCTATTACACTATCAGAAAAAAATTAACAACTAATGAGTTATCAAAAAGTTAAAATCTCCGGGTGCAAAATTAAATATCGTTGAAGTGTAGCAAAGACATGAGCGCTAACCGAACCGAAGCGAAGCGAGGGCGGGCAGCTAGTACTTTATAATTTTACTGCAGTTAAACTGAAAAACACTGACTTTGATTTCAATAAGTATGTTTCTTATGTACCCAAAAAATGTAGTTTTTTTTTTTATTTGTAATTGAAATTTTAAAACTAAATTTGGTTTTGCAAACCACGGAGGTTTTGGAGCTTATCATAGGCAGTAGTTCTGCAGCGCACTTGATAGAATAATTTCAAGTAATAGCTTTCTTTCTTTTACAAAATTAAAATAAAGAAACGATGCACGTTACGTCAGATTAGTTTCTTATTTTTAACGTAAACTTCAATTAAAAATGTCACCAGTTAACATATCCGGACTAATCTGACATGCCTAGTGTGTTCCATTTCTTTGTTTTTAGTTTCATTGAAAAAAGGTAGCATACACCTAAAATAAGTTAGCTCAGCAGGACTACTACCATATTGGTAATTATTTATTTTTAGACATCGACGTTGCCGACTACGACGTGGAGTAGAATAATAACATTTGATATTTGAATGCTACTGTGATATACTTTGTTTTACAAATACTTGTAGCTACCATGCCTCAACAACAAAAACAAAAGCGTTTAAAACAAGTTATCAAGAATTCAATTTCCGCCAAACCCCCGTTTGTACAAGCCGCTTGTCCTGTTTGAGTTACGCTTAAATATACCTCACTTTTGCGAGTCGAAAGTTGTAAAATGAATATTTTTAATGTTAAAGTGGTTTTATAGCAAACAAACGCACTGTGTTTCTTTTTTGCGACAGAACCGCCATTCACATAATTAACACTTCGAGCCGTTTCTGCAGCTCTGTGATAAGGTGTAACTTGTATTTGTGAAAACAGCGACATTTCTAAGTTTTCCACTTTGTAAACTGAGCGATGCAAATATAAAAACACTAGGAAAAAACAAATAAATGACTGTTTATGAAACACAAATACGTATGGAAACAGCTGTATAAATTTGAATTCAGAATTCCTAAATAAAGTGGAGAAATTTGTGATGGAAGTGTCCAGTACAAAACGCCACCTAATGTACCACAGTAACAAGACCAATGTAACACAGTAAAAAATGTTCGAAAAAATATATTAATTGTACTATTATATTATCTTAAGTCAGGGTCCGCTAGGTAGAATAGACCATCTACCTTTCTGCTAGGCAGCTTGTAAGAGGCCAGCAATAGTTAAAGGGCATCATTAAGAATCACCACTTGCGGTTGAGTGCTTTGCAGCAATTTTCCCGAGCAGAAATCAACCGCCTTACCTATTCCTGCTTCCATGACGTGCCGTGTTCCTGCTCAGAGGATTGGGTAGCCGGCAGATTCGCAAAAAAACTAAGATCCCAGCCACAAGACAGCAACACACCTCTAACATATATCTATAGCATCTTCAGGCAACGGTGCTCTCTTACAATCTGGGGAGCCGTTTGCTTGTTTGGTGACCTAACACATACAAAGAAACTGAATATACTTAATTACAAAGATGTTTTTAGTTAAATAAAGGCTTCTGGAGCTTTTAAATTTTTGAGACACAATATTTATGGTACAAAAATAAATGAACAATGTTTTGTAAAAGTAAATGAAATGTAATAATTCAATTTGGTCCTATCGAATGTATCTTGTTACTTTCGGGCCCATGATCGATAAATCCTAAATTAGATGTCTGAACTGAGTATAGGTGGCGGGAAAATTTGAGAAACTTAATAACGGGTTATTGAGTTTTCTTTAATACATTTAAAATATTTAAATGAAAAAGTTTTTTGTTGAAAAGATAAATCTAACGTTGACCTTCGGTGAGACTTGGATTTGATTTTCAATGGAGTCAGGCATTTCGTTGAACAAACGTCTATACTTTTTGACTGAGTAATTACTAGATTGAACTAAATCTATGAATGTAAAACACTGTTGATACTATAATGAATAAAACTGGTAGGAATACGTTTTGACAAAGTGTTAGGACCTTTACGCCTGTATCCCTAAAGAGGTTGGCAGAGGTACAACCACAGATATACAGGCATACAAGTCCCATAATGTGATAGATGGCTAGCCGATCGCCAATCAAACACCTATCCGATCTCGGGTAACGATATTTTTTACTTTTCACAAATGCCTTTTTTTTAGTTGCCTAAGTCGGAGATCGAACCCGCGACTTTGAAGGAAGTCCAATATCGGACCACTAGGCTATAGCGGCAACAAAGTGTTAAATAATGTGGGTTATTGAAAAACTCAAGTGTTATTTGAAGTGTATTACACTAAAAGTCATCAAATACCAGCCAGAGATGATAACGCTACTTTAACATCTTTAGTGCGATTTTTGCTATCATGGTGTAAATCTGCTTGTTTGCCTTGTATAGTATTTGAAAGAATATTTCAGTCACAGCTTGCCCATAACAATGTCCGTACATTGTATTATTGTAGCAAAACGGCCATCGGAAATGAGTGTTGGCTGGATGTTTCCGGACATTCATGAAAAGCTGCAACATTGATATGTGTTGATTGCTGTTGGCCTTTGTCCGG
The DNA here is from genome assembly GCA_002245505.1 of Calephelis nemesis. Classification (NCBI taxonomy): domain Eukaryota; kingdom Metazoa; phylum Arthropoda; class Insecta; order Lepidoptera; family Riodinidae; genus Calephelis; species Calephelis nemesis. The sequence goes on from NJDD01010231.1 coordinate 58,789, forward strand.
AAACTGGCGAGATCCTATCAGTTAAACCAAAGATAGCATTATTACTCAGCTGCGAGGTAATAGCTATACAGAGGCTGTATTTTTGGGTCTAGGTATTTATGCTGAGCCTTAGACGGTTGTTGAAGTTTCAGTAATTATGTTGTTTAGTTTTCAATAGAATAAAACAGCGAACAAGCACATGGTTCTTCCGATATAAAGGGACAACAGTGACCTTCAAATACAACATACGCAAAATGAGCCTTGCTTTCCTAGGAACGGGATATCAGATGATACAGGAGAGTTGGTATGAATGGCGGTAGGATGGCTGTGGATCTACCGCCTTTGGTCTTTTTTATACATATTTTGCCACCTTTAAGTGTATCTAGGCGACCTGAATTTCTTACCATCAGAAAATCTGTCTGCTTATTTGCATACCAATATCATAAAAAATATATTTAATATTATATGGAAGGTCAGGAAACAGGCACATGGCTTTCCTATTGTAAGAGATAACAGTGACCTATAGATACGTCAATGGCTTATGGTCGGGATGTCAGGCCTATTGTGCCAGAGCATGACAGAGTTCTTATGACGGCAGGAATAGGTAAACGGTAGATCCCTACCGGCAAGTGCCTACACAGGACTTTACCAATAGTAGTCTCGTTGTAAATGACCTATAGAATGTGCTCGCTTTGTATAAGCCGCGAGGCATGGAGGCAGATGATCTATGCTACTTATTGGACCCAGACTAACACGGGGGAATATTTAGTTTGTTTGTAATGAAACATTAAATTTACGATCACCGAGTTGCAAGCAAATCGTGTTACCAGGGTACACGCTGTGATGATGACTTATGTAGACATGATTTTTTCTATAGCCAGGGAGGCAAATGAGTTAAGGGTTCAAATACTTCAAAAAAAAATTACTGGATTACCGCCAAATTCGAAGAGGTAGACACTCAGTGATAGGACTGAGTAAAATAGTAATAAGTTATTTTCTTTAACTGTGTGAATGTATGTAATCCATTTAATAAAAAGTGAACCATTGAACTGTTTTAATCCGACTCAAAAAAAAAGATTCTCAATTCGACGGATTTATTTTTCATATGTTCGACTTTGATGACTGTTATTTTAGAAAAATAAGTCATGATTTCGTGGTGGTCCCGTGTTGATACGGGATTCTTTGTAGAATAGACCATCTGCCTTCCTTGCCAGGCAGCTCGTAAAAGGCGAGCATAGGCCGTCACTAACACCGTGACATCTGACTAGGTGGTAGAGTTTAGCAGCGACTCGACCGGATTTATACCACCGCCTTACTTATTCCTGCCGCCACAACGTCATGACGTGTTCCGGTTTGGAGGGTAAGGTAGCCGGTAAACTTAATTTTGCTCGAGGCGTAACATCCCAGCTATAGGTTGGCAACGCCCAATTATCACCTTTGGTGTCTCAAGGCGGCGTGAATTTCTTACTACCAGGTAATCCGTCTGCTTGTTTGCCTTCCAATATCATAAAAAAATATGATCCAACTTGTGGTACTAGTAGCTTCGGAACCCTTTGCTATCTTTCGAAAGAAGAATTATTAAATCGCAACTTGATTAGGAGTTAGTTTCTGCAGTTTTGCTGCATTTAATTATTTCATTTGCATTGTTAGGATTGTTTAGATTCATTCAATTTTAATTAAAAAACTTATAGTAAAATATTGAAACGAATTTCGTAGGTACAAATCCGACAACAAAATATTCCAACATTGTATAGAATTTTCTAAACAACATTGGAAAATTAATTAAATTCATATCTTAAACAATGAACGTTACAATAAACAATTACTCAATTGGAATTTATGTTCTGAAATGAAACAGTTGCCTCAAGCTACGTCATTATATTCACAAGATTAAAGAACATTATTACTTTATGGAACTTCGTACATCGTGAAGGATTCAGTGGTTGAATACAAAAGAATAAGTAATGGATAAATAAATAAATAAATATCCCTGGTAAAGCCACACAAATTGAATCCAACCCCAAAGTAAGCAAATTATATGTTTGTGTTATGGATGGAAACGTAGAAACCCTTAAATAGATACCAGAATAAATTTAAAAAACACCCAGACCCGGAAATGCAGACATCTAAATATTTATCACACAAATGCCTGCCCCCGTCGGGAATCGAACCCAAGCCTCGCGTTTGGTCAGTGTAGTTAGACGCAAGCCACTCGACCAAATAATGGTGGTTACAATGGTGATTGGAGTAATTCATACGCTTTAACAGACTACTTTTTAATATTTATTTTTTTAACATGTACCGTAGAACTTGTAACCAATATAGGCCAATATGCCTTAAATATTTTTGTTCTCTTATCACAAAAAAAAACTGTTACAATGGGATAAAATTTTATATATTTTATATTATTTATACTTTGTGTGATATTAGGTCAACTGTTTCATACCGCTGGCAACATTACCCATTTGCCCCGAGTCAGATCCTTTGTCAAAGTTACCTTGACTTTTGTCTGTTGCGTCTGTCAAGGTATAACTAATTTTTAATTAAGGAGTAATTTTATTTTAATATTTCAGTAACCTACAGAATTTTATCATTAGGTTAAATCATTGAGGGTGTGTATTTTTAAAGGCTGGGAGTTTTTAATTTTTGTCACATGATGTTCTACAACTATAAATTACCTAGTACAATAGAATCAATTCAGTAAAGTAAAAAAAGATCACTGGATAAATAACATCAATTCAGATCAGAGATCAGCCAACTAGTACACAACTCTGCTGGTGACAAGAGAGAACCGTGACCTGCAGACACTATAGATGTTACAGGTGCATCGCTGTCCTGAGACCGGGAATATAGGTCCATTGTGCTAATCCATCGGCTACCGGAACATGACAGATTCATTATAGCAACTGGAATAGTTAAGGCTTGCTGCACTTAGCTGCAGTGGTATTGTTGGGAACGATCCATGTAACATATGCTTATATTATTATCTTACGAGTTGCGAAGCAGATACGTAGAAGGTCAATTCTTCACCAGGACTAACACAGCAGTTCATACTAATCGACACTAATATTAAAAATGCGACTGCATATTTAAGTAATTGTTTTTCTGCATTCAATTTATATCATACTAGAGCAAAGTAATTTTCTTCATAAAAAATAATCCTTATTGCTATTTTTTAATGTGTTAGTTATAACCAGGAGAAGATTAGTATAAAAAATCAATGTTAACAGTTAGGACAGGACAACTTCCTCGGCTTAGCTAATGATGACAGAAATATCACATATTGTAGAAACGGAATTCCGAAACATAATTTTAAATGTATGTGGCTGGCCTAAGGCTGACGTTAGTCATGAGGACCATTGGCACTCACCGTCTGTTTTAATAAACTCGGAGTAAGGTACTCCAAGTTTAAAAATCATATTAAAATATTTGTAACAATATGATAATATGTTAGTCCATGTTTATTAATAAGACGATCACAGCTCAGCGTCAAAAATGAATTGACTATTGTCATGTCTAACCGGACAGCGTTATTACAAAATGACTACATATATAGACTTATGTTTTTACAGTAAGAGCCACTTGCATATTCCTGAGTTAAACTTAATAATAGTGATACGATTTAACCCGAGTTAAAAGTTAACTCAGAGTTAAATATTTAACCCAGGAACATGCAAGTGGATCTAGCAGTTCAAATATCTATCTATCTATACCTTCATAAATAAAAAGTATTGCAATTTAGTTATACATCGGCGATCCCTACTCATTTCCACTTGCAGGCCTTCAGTTAAAGACAAACTCTAGTAAATTACAATTACACGGTGCACTCTTTATTAGTATCGTACAAAACAATATTCGCTTATTTTGTGTTAATGGCGGCAGTAGTAGGTATCCCGAGTAATTCTCTATTATAAAGTTTGTTAGAATAATCTAGAAACTGTCCGTTGCAAACTAGTCGGTAAAGTTTGAGCGCAGCTCGGTCTCACCTTTTGCTCTAGTTTTGTTCGTTATTATGTATGAATTCAAAATAGGATTTAAGCTGGGTTTTATTATCCTAGAATTTGATATTCACACTTGTGTTAGTGCTTTTTTGTTCTATCTATAGTCGAAACTCACATTTGAGAGCACTTCTTTAGTAGTACTCGATGAGGTAGGCAGAGGCACAACCAGGGCCAACCCACGACTAGCCGAAGTCACTAAGTCCCACAATGTGATAGGTGGCAAGCGCATCGCCAACCGGGCACATATCCAATCAAGAGCAATTTTTTTCTATTAGAAAATTGGCCAACTTCAGCTTTTTGTTTTGTTACTCGACCCGGGATTCAAGCCCGGGACCTAATGCAGTCTAGTCCAACTAATTAAAATTAAAAAAAGTCAAAGTATTTAAAAGTAAGATTACTTTTTTAGAAAATTGAGTATTAAGCCTCATCGCCTCTGTGATCTAGCGATTCAGTTGTTGGACTTGACTGCACGAGGTCCCGGGTTTTGGAAAATTGGAAAATTGGGTTTTTCCAATTTTCCAATAAAAAAAAAGTTGCTCGGGATTGGAAATGTGCCCGGTTGGCGATAGGCATGCTACCTATCACATTGTGGGACTTAGTATCTTCGGCTAGTCGTGGGTGCCCTGGTTGTGCCTCTGCCTACCTCTTCGGGGATGTGGGGGTGAAGATACTTTATTACTTTTTTTTTCGAGTATTAAGAAATCTTTGATTTATTACAAACTATTAATAGAGCTTAAAAACTCCAAGTAATTCTAAAAACAACAAACACAGGGTTAGATGTTCCTATTTATTACATTTTGTGAAATATTGTCATAGATGAGCACTTACACGACCTCTGGTGGTAGAGTGTTGTATAGAAACTTGCCCGGGTAGAGGTCTACCGCCGAAACTATTCCTGCCGTCATAATGAATCTGTTATGTTCCGGCCCGGAAGGTAGGATAGCGGTAGACTTTCACAGTTGGCCTAACATCCGGCCACTGGACAGCGACGCATCTGTAACATCTATGGTCTATATAGGCCATTTCTGTGTTTTGCTATCAGGATAAAAGTATGCTTGTTCAATGACTTCTCATAATAAAAGGAAACGGAAACGGCTCCGAAATTTCGATTTTCAATAAAACTCAACTTTTCTTCTCTACACCAACAAAGTTATTGTTGAGAATTTATTCATTCGAGAATAACAATGCTAAGATTCCTTTTCAGGAGACTTATCAGATTTTGCTCCTAGCTCTCGAGACTGAATCCAATTACAACTGCATGAATAATCCTTATTTCGGGCGAAACAGAAACTGCAGGCACGGTTTACTGAAATTTTCATACACTTGCGGAATGGTTATTGTGTTGTATTTTAAATATCTCGTTGACAATGTTATGTGCTTATGAAAATGGTACAACATTAAGATTTTCTACGATTAGACGGATTTTTATAGTGAAAATTGCAAGTAAAAAGTGCTAATCTCACGTCAGGACACGTAACCTAATCAAAAATTATGAGGAGGCAGAGTAAAACCACTGTATTTTATACGATTTTCGTTTCGCCGACCGGTATATCTTCAAAATCTCTGATAGTGTATAAGCACCTCGCAAGATAATATGTTTATGTGTATTTATCCATAGATATTTAATTTTTTTTTGTTCTCAAGCAAAACTATATTAACGAACATTGCATTTTACCACATAATTGATAACACTTTTATTCTGATAATTGAAGCAATTCATGTATAAGTTATTCCTCAACTATTATTTTTTTATGTTATAGGAAGGCAAACAAGCAGACGGATTTCCTGATGGTAAAAAATTCACGCCGCCTTGAGACACCAAAGGTTGGCAATGGTGCGTTGCCAACCAGAGGTCGGGATGTTAGACCTCGAGCAAAAGTAAGTTTACCGGCCACCTTACCCTCCGAACCGGAACACGTCATGACGTTATGGCGGCAGGAATAGGTAAGGCGGTGGTACCAATCCGGGCGAGTCGCTGCCAAACTCTACCACCTAGTCGGGTGTCACGGTGTTAGTGACGGTGAGCCTATGCTCGCCTTTTACGAGCTGCCTGGCACAGGAAGGCAGATGGTCTATTCTACAAAGGAGCCCGGACCAACTATTTCAAAATGTCAAGAATGAGCAATGTTGATATTGAATTTTTCACTTGTGCCGGCACTCCCGGAGTGCAACTTGTTGATTTTTTTATGTAATAAGACTCCCAAAAACACCAAACTTCTAAAACAAGCCTTCAATCACTATGACCTCCTTTGACTTTAGAGCCCAAGACTTGGTTTTTCACAACGTAAAAAAATGTAACAAATAATTAAATGTACAATAAAATTAAACAGTGTCCTGTGATACTTGTTGTGTTGTGTGTTCTAATTTTTTCTCTTTGATATTTCTTATATTTTTGTTATTTTAAAAGTTTTAAAGTCTAATACAATGACAGACCAACCAACTGAAAGTCCTTCCAAATTTTCTTTTTGTTGCCCGACCCGGGATTACAACCTCATGAAATCAATTCAACACCTACGCCGGATGACCAGAGAGGCGATTAAAAAAATATTAATAGACTAATTTTAATCCTTTCTACTATAAACTACCACTGTTTCCAGCCAGTCAGGAAAAGAAACGGCACAACAAACTCCCCGGTAACCCGACGTATATCCTTTGTGTCCTTTACCACCACAGTTTTTTGATAATGTCGCGTTTCGGTCTGAAAGGTAAAGTGCACAAGTGCACAGAAGACCTTAGGTAATGGTCATGAAACAGCGACGCACCTGTATCATCTGTGCATGTGTACGGTCACGGCCGTCTCTTACCATCAGGAGAGCCGTGTACTTGTTTGCTCTCTTATTCCATTAAAAAAATGTCTAGCTATATCACAATACGCTGTTTCATTTTATTAGACTACTACGTTGTGAAAGACAAGTCCTTAAATGCCCTCAAAGGCAAAAGAGGTTGTAGGGCTTGGGGGCTTTAGCGGCCACTACGTATTTTGTTTAATATACGTTTATGTTATATATAGTGATTTCATATTGTTTCACGGTAATTAAAATGAAATGAAGTTGATTTTGTGTTAGATTTCCTTGACAGTTTCGCTTCAACATACGTATCCAAACGCCAAGTCACTTGCGGGGTAGGAAGAGAGTATAGTGACAAGTCAATGTAGTACCTCTTTTTTTACAAACACGCCCGTTTCGGAATACCACCCTCAAATCAAACCTTTGATCTGACCATGAATCCGAAGCCACCTCAAAGGACCAGTTTGGTTTGGAGTGGAGTTTAGAGTCTCTAAACTCCAACGAACAGACGTCTTGTGATAAAAGTGAATTAAATTTAAGATTAAATCTTAATCTGTTTGCTGGTTTGTCTTACAATAGTGGTCATTTTGTTGTGCATTTAATTAATTTTTAAATTACGTTATCTTCTCTCAACAATAGTAATAGAAAGAAACAAAAACCGTTTAGCGTCCAAATCCAATCTGTTTGTGAAGTGCCACAAACTCAGATTTTTAATCTATTCCTCAAAAAACAACAATTTCAAACGTCGCAAGTTGACATTACTAATACGGACTAATTTCACACTAGGGAAACGTCCCGTCTCTTATTTTTTTGTTTCATTGGACAAAGATAGCATACACCTAAATTAAGTAGAGCTGGTTCTCAGCAGAATTACTACTAAAGTCATAAAACAAATACATAATTACTTGTTAAAGATGATTGTAGCTCTATGGTCAAATATATATTTGTAGGTATTTGTAGGATTTCCGGCTTGTAAGAAATTCACACTGCCTATAGGCGCCAAAGGTGGTAATAGTGCGTTGCCAACCTGAGCCCGGGATATTAGGCATCGAGAAAAGATAGTTTACCAGTCGGTAAACTATATTTTGCCACCGTACCCGCCTAACGAAAATAGGTCAACAACAAGCACTGACGTTATGGCGGCAGGAATAGGTATGGCGGTGGTAACAATCCGGAAGAGTCGCTACGCAACTTTACCATTCTGCAAAGGAGCCCGGACCAACAAGGTATTACTTTTTATCCAATTTGGCCACAACTCGTCTCCTCTTTCGCTTTGTTTGGGGCTTCCATAATATAATTCATTTTATCAAATAAAAATATAACAGACGTTTTTCGCATGAGTACCTACGTAATTATAAAATATTTTTCTTATTATAACCCCCTCACATTTTTTCTCTAACAAGTTGTTTAATTAATATATTTTTTTTGTTAATTAGAACCTTCTCTTGTCAATACCTAACACAACAAATATATCGAAATTCATCCATCGGTTTAGGCGTGATGCAATGACCAACGGGCGTTCATCTTCTAACATAATAAATTCTCGTATCACGGTGTACGTGACTGAACTCCTCCGAAACGGCTTCACCGATTTTCATGAAACTTTTTGAATATATTGAGTAGGTCTGAGAATCGGCCAATATCTATTTTTCATACCCCTAAATGACAAGAATGATTCACCTCAATTTTTTTTACTAAAATCATATTAAAAGAGTAGTGCCAGAACAAGGTCTGCCGGATCAACTAGTCTAATATATAAAATTCTCGTGTTACGGTGTACGTGATTGAACTCCTCCGAAACGGCTTGACTGATTTTCATGAAGTTTTATGAGCATATTGAGTAGGTATGAGAATCGGCCAACACCTATTTTTCATACCCCTAAGTGATAAGGGTGACTCATCTTAATCTTTTTTTAAATAAAATTACACTAAAAATGTAGCAGAACAACGTCTGCCGAGTCAGTTAGTTTTAATATCTAACTCAGAACCGTATTGTTCTTGTTCAAATAAAAAAAACGCAACAAAATTGGTTCATTATTACTAATCTTATTCTTCTGCAAATCAAGTTACAATATTAGGTATATTCCGTAATGGTTGCAGTTCATCTAAATCAAATAAGAAAGAGAGGTGTTGTAAGTTTAACTTGTTTGTGTGCGTATGTGTGTCTGTCTGTGGCATCATAGCTCCTAAGCACTTGTATTGCGGTTTTAACACCCTACGCAAAATGCGGGGTACTAATTTATATTTAGCAAAATTTATTTAGAGACGCACCTTTAATATTTGTGGTGACCACAGACCACAGTTGTCACTTAGAATCAATAGAATGTGATTGTTTTTTTTACTTAGACAAAACATGAAAAAAGCAAAAAAATACTTTAAATTCAAGAGGGTTTCACAAAGCTGGCAGTAGAAATGAATCTACAAAAAATATGTAAATACCGACACAATTTCCATTTAACGTTTGCCCGCGGATTCCAATCTTGAGCCTCCCGATCCGTTGAACCATTCACTGGAAATGCGCATTATTGTTCGCTTCACGTAACTTCCCCAGAGTATCCGAACGGTCACGATCGTCAAACATTGAATAGACCCAAGTGATTGCTATATTATGGGGAGAAAATTATATACAGGGTTGTCACAAATTTTTTTTTTTTTTTAATGACTACTATGTTGTCAACCTCGCGGTTTTTACAACTTCACCGGGCTTTCTGAGTCTGAATATGATTTTCACATATGTAAAGACTATAGTCGTTTTGGAGATATTGAGAGAAAGGGTGGGCACAGTTTCTCGGGATTATTGAATTACCATGTTGGGGGAAGGATTGTCATTTTAACCAACTTTAAAAAAAGGTGGATGTGAAATTGTCAACTTTTTATTTTTATGTAAGTATAAAAAAAAGTATCTTCACGCCCATATCCCCGAAGAGGTAGGCAGAGGCACAACCAGGGCACCCACGACTAGCCGAAGACACTAAGTATCACAATGTGATAGGTGGCAAGCCTTTCGCCAACCGACCCGGGATTCGAACCTGGGTGACAATAGTGAAATCGAAGTAGGATTTTTGCAATATTACTGCCCTTAAATTGTGACTTATTACCTACTATTGCTTATGTGTAATTTAGCTCCAAAATCTCTTGTGAGGTATTCACGTAGAAATAAATGAATATTGTATTTCTCAGTGCCGTCAAATCTGTTCGTTGAATTTTAGTAATGACGCCTTCGCTTTTATCTAACTTGGGTAATGGCAGATGCTTACGCTCATACCAAAAAAAAAAACAAACCTGCATCAATTTTAATATCAATGAAATCAAACAATTATTCGCCTCTCAAACAATGTCGCCTCTGTGGGCGAGCGGTCCGGGTGTTTGACTTGACTGCATAAGGTCTCGGGTTCGAATCCCGGGTCGGCCAACAAAAAGAAAATTAGATTTTTCCAATTTTCTAATAAAAAAAATGTTGGTCGGGATTGGAAACGTGCCCGGTTGGCGATAGGCTTGCCACCTATCACATTATGGGACTTAGTATCTTCGGCTAGTCGTGGGTGCCCTGGCTGTGCCTCTGCCTACCTCTTCGGGGATATGGGCGTGAAGATACTTTCCTTTTTTTAAACAATTATTCAAAAAACAATCGGTAGATCTACTTGTGAATAAGATACGTGAAGGTCCCGAGTTCAAAACCTTTTCTAAAAAAATATTATTTAAGAACGGGGCGGTGCATTACATTGCATAGCATATACTAGTCTGTCGGGCTCAAGTACGGAAAGTGGAGCCTCTGCAAGTTGTCGTAAGCCCTCTTTCACATTATTATCGTTTCTATTTTCCTCTATGGGGATTGTAGGCAGCAACGGAGACTGCATGCGGTGTGCCTTGCAATAGCCGCATTTTGTAGTCGATAACATCTAAAACTTAAATTGATTATTTTGAAATAGATATAAGTTTTTAAAAAAAAAAGTATCTTCACGCCCATATCCCCGAAAAGGTAGGCAGAGGCACTACTCAGAGAGACACAACCAGGGCACCCACGACTAGCCGAAGATACTAAGTCCCATAATGTGATAGGTGGCAAGCCTATCGCCAACCGGGCACGTTTCCAATCCCGACCAATATTTTTTTTTTATTAGAAAATTGGAAAAATCCAATTTTTGTTGGCCGACCCGGGATTCGAACCCGAGACTTCATGCAGTCAAGTCCAACACCCGGACCGCTCGACCATAGAGGCGATAAGTTTTTACGACTTCCCCAAATGTCTTTGTCAAGTGTAGATATTTCAGTTATTTTCCAAGAAATATTCTAACATACAAGATTAAGCTACTTTTTAAACTGCTTAACTTGTGACTTGGAAGTTCCTGAATTGTAGACAAGTTTTTATCTAGTTTTTGTCTCTCTCCTTCGAGAATCCGTTAAGTAAATAAAAAATAACTGTTGCGTTTTTGAAAATATAGCGTACCCGCCAGCCTTTTGTAATGGTTGTTCTATAGCCTCAGATTAAATTGCGGTCGGGAAGCAAACAGATTGACTAAACACTAGGGAGACTTAAAGTTGATTCTGCTAACTACTTTTATTCATCTAGATCCATTTTATTAAATGTTTGTACAAATTATATAATAAAATGTAACTTATTCTCTCCCTTCGTTTTTGCATATTATATTTATTTCGATATTCTGCGGGAGTCAGTTGGCTATATCCCTGATCCATTTTGAAGTTGAATTTTATTAAAATCTATTCAATTGGTTTGTTAAAGAAACAGATCATACATATATATGTATAGTCTGTACTGCTATAAGAATTTGGTAAAGATTCATGTGTGAAACAAAAAAAAATATGGAAATAGACCTAGGTATGTACTCGTAATACCTATGAAAAAATAATAATAAATAAATAAATATCCCTGGACACACATATTGAATCTAACCCCAAAGTAAGCAAATTATATGCTTGTGTTATGGGTGTTAGTCAACGATACTAATACATAGAAATACTTAAATAGATACCATATTAAATTTAATAAACACCCGGACCCGGAAATGCAGACATCTAAATGTTCATCAACTGCCAACAAATGCCTGCCCCCGTCGGGAATCGAACCCGAGCCTCGCGAATTCGTCAATGCAGCTAGGCGAGTACGCTAGCCACTCGACCAACAAGGCGGTCAAAGTACTGCAAAATAAATCGACTTAAATTTTAATATCATCTGGTATGGCAACACGTTCTGGCTTCGTACAAGTGGACATATTTATATTTTTTCCTAGTAGTAGTATAGCCTTTGCTCGTCAGGGATAATGTCCTATGAGAGTAGTTCAAAGCAATGCCGTTATTTTAGAGGCTATTCATTAGAAACAAAATATCCATCATTTCCTATTTCTAATAATAACCAGCCAAGCCGGCGACCTTTGCACCGCCTCACAGCTACAAGGAAAAGATACGTTCATTTTAATACCCGTGCTTAGGATAAATATTCACAATTTTTCACATCAAAAAATTACCCTAGTTAAACTTATGACCTGCATCATTTCGTCTCTTGCTGACGAATGCTCTAGATGTTTAAGATACCGATTTCAGATTCAGATCACATTCAGACTTTTGTTAATGGGAACACTTAGGAGTACGCTTTCTTAACAAGAGTTTTTAGTCGTTAATAAATGACAAAGAAACATACATAAAAAAAAGTAGACGAACATAATTTACCTCTTTTTAGAAATCGGTTGAATGCTGCAAAACTAACGAAGAATTATTGAAGCATAAAATATTTTTTTCAAGGTTGGAAATTCATAATGGCACTTACTAAGCGATTCACGCCAATACCTTTTTCAGAAAAGAGCTCTTCTGCCAGACAGGTAGACACGAGCACCCTTGACAGGGTTTACTTTGAAGGCAATTTTATTTGAGTATCCGAAATTATTTTCTATTATTGCTTATCCGGAAATTACCGAAAAGATGTAGCTGATTAAATATAAGAATAAGCCCTGACGGTTGACTTTATCGAATTAGCGGTATTGTGTGACAGCTCCATCGCCCGCAATAAAAATAATATATTGTGATGATTTCAAATATTGAATATAAATAAACGTGAAGCATAATTCCCTGTTTTTTGTCAAAAGCTCTCTTTGTGTGACTCAAATTAAAGCAAATAATTAATACGAACGTCAATAACAAAGATTAAACAAAGAGTTTATAAATGTAAAAGCTTTGTATAGAGCAATACACAAATGAATTGTACGGAGAGAATAATTAAAACAGCCCCTTCGTGAACTAGAGCACTAGACACTAATGTGATCCGGTGCTAATGATACGCCTTCAGTTAATGTGATTTTACTGGTAGTTATGAAGAGGGCGCCTGATACGAACAGTTAATTATGTGTGAAAGTAAAGGTGCGTTCATATGATTTTTTTCAAGTAGTGGATTTTAACTGCCAGATTCTCAGTGTGATGGGAGAGAATAATTATTAAAATAGCCTTTATATGAATTATACCGCATGTCAGTGAACTTCGAAGGTGTTCTCGATGGAGTTATAACATGGGTGCCTGATACGAGCAGTTTATTCTTCATGCTGAAGGTAAAAACGTATACATGCTATATACAGGCGTTCATGCCAGGCTCAGAAAGAGAGCTCACATACGTGGTTAAATATAAAGGACCACTCAAATATTAATAGGCGATTTAAATCCACTACAACACTTCAGATAACTACAAAATTGTTAAAAAAAATACTGTCTTTATTTTTTATCCGACATAAAACATAAGAAGCATCAACATGTTGCAAAAGCTGTTGAATACAAACAAACAGATAAATAATACAATAAAAAAACCCTCGACACAAGACATTATTTTCCCTTGAAAAATAAGAAATCGGTTAATCTCCCCAATTTCATCCCTCATAACTTTTAAACGGCTCAACCGATTTTCATCACCCATGTCTAAGAACACTTGCCCATAGGTTACTTTTAATACAAAAGAAACTAAATTGAAATCACTTAATAAAATTTAAGGGATGCATAATATCAGAGATAAAGTAAATATGACAGATGAAAGATTGACAAAGCAGATATACAATGCGAATGTGGATGGATGTAGGTACCCGGGGAGACCAAGGCTGACATTTCACGATCAGATCAATCGGATATTATCCGAGGGTGGTGTCAAGAGTCTCCGAAACCGGCGTGTTTGTATGAAAATGAATGTGAAGGAGGCAAGACAGGTTTGTCAGGATCGTGAGGTCTGGCACTCGATACTCTCTGCCTATCCCGTAAGGGACTTGGCGTGAAGATATGTATGTATGTATGTAAGTAAATATTAATTATCTCTAGTAATATCAAAGTTCAAAATCAACCCATAATTCTTTACAAATGAATGGAGTTAGATCGAATACACACCTGATTTCTTCCGAAACGTAAAACGTATCGCCGGGTGTGTTAACTTGGCGTATATCACCGTAATTGCTATTATCGAGGCGGAAACTACGACCTTGACATAGTGCGGTGAGAGAAGACTGAACCGACAGGGTTTTAATTATCTGATCAGAATTGACTGTCATTATCAATTTATACGATAGTTGGTAAATTGAGTTTTATTAAACAATTAATGTATTTTGATTGAATTTCCTACTTTTATATAATAATTTATGCAGGATTAAATTGGGAAAAACGTCTTCAAATTACTATGTCGTTGAGGTGCACGATAATTTGTACATTATCATCCAAAATTAAAAATTTACTTGTGGGATCTACTATATTTAATTTTCATGGTATAACCTCTGAATAGATTTATCTCTCGAAAAACTTTTTAGCACTTGATACTTTCTTAAAAAGCGAGACCGAAATGTTCTTTGTAATGATATAATAACAAACTAATCACTAACACCGTGACATCTGACTAGGTGGTAGAGTTTCTCAGCGACTCGACCAAGATTGACACCACCGCCTTACCAATTCCTGCCGCCATAACGTCATGACGTGTTCTGGTTCGGGGGGTAAGGTAGACGGTAAACATACTTTTGTTAGAGGTCTAACAGCTCGGCCTAAGTTTGGCAACGTACCATTACCACCTTTGGTGTCTCTAGGCGGCCTGAATTTCTTACCATCAGGAAATCCGTCTGCTTGTTTATCTTCCAATATCATAAAAAAAGTGCCACTTAAATAATGTATCAAATTCAAATTCAAATTCAAATCTTCTTTTTTCATATGCCTTTTAATGTCTGTTTTTCCGGGAGTTTAATAATACAAGGGTGCCATTAGATTTCTTAAGACTTACTTAAGTCTTCAATAAGAGAGCCCTGGGGAAAAAAATCTCAATTCACTTTCTGCAAGAAATCGAAAGTCGCCCGGAAATATTGGATTCTAAAGAAAAATAAGATTGTTTATTGGATCCAAAGTTAAATTAAGGAGACGTGACGGGGTAGCGAAAAAGTGACGGTTGTGCTGACAACTGGGGTTGACTTTCGACAAAATTTTGTATATGTCTATCTAAGTATATCATCTTTAAAATCAATGAACCAAAACTGAATTACGGGCAAAATTTCGTTTGCAATATTTTTAAAATTTATAATACTAGGAGTATTAGAGCAAAAAATTATTTTAATGTGACTTGATTTGAATTTTGTGGATAAAATTTTAATGTAATAATCTTAAAATATATAAATAACGTGTCACATTGTTTGTCCGCGATGGACTTCCAAACTACTTAACCGATTTCAATCAAATTTGCACACCGTGTGCAGTTTGATCCACAGACCAATTATAGTACTACGTACAGACTGCCATCTGGGGAACAAATATTTTTGCCATTACGAGACCAAGCTCATCATACATGACAGTTACTTTTTTATCATAAAGTATATTAATATATAGGAATAGAGAAAGCAGTCTATGCAGCTGTCAATGAAAATGAAACAGTAGCGCCATGCCACATCGCGTTCGAGAACAAAATATTTAATATCTAGATGTATAAATATATATATCATAGTATAACCTCTATATAAGCCCTTTATGAGGACTTCAGATTTAATTTTTGTGACAATAAAATAGACTGTAATTTGTTTATAAAAAAATTTGTGATTATCAAATTACAATCATTTTTATTGTCACTGGGAGCGCTGCATGGGGATGAAAATAAAACAGGTTTCTCTGTAATTTATTTAATTTTTTGTTTATTTCCCTAATATCTTCATTATTTCCCTCTTGTACCAACACTGTTTTATTTTTTAAAGTTGAATCTTATTTACTCCAGGCTCTATCTTTTCCTTTGACCACATCTTTGTCTAAATCTAATCCAGCGAAAAACCCAGCCATGGTTGTTTGACATCTTTTTTTGTAAAAACTTCCATTCACCGAGTCATACAAGGTGTGAAATAGGTGTAAAACATCAAAATCTGAAATAGAAATAAATTCATTTAATTTCAATGATCATAAAATTTAATATTGTAAATAATAAAACACAAAAGAGACAGTTTGACAATTTTTTTTCACATTGTTTGCTTCTACGAAATATTTACTAAATAATTCTGTTTAAATTTTCAGCCTGGTGTTCTCGCTTCTCATGTTTGGGTCATAACATGACATTAACATGACCAAATTGTTAAGTACATAATAAGAATGTATTCATCCCAGTTTTAATATGTATATTACATAAAATGACTGTAATTTATAAAAGTTACAAAATTTGACTGTTTAGTATGATGAAAGATTTAAAAAATAAAGCTTGTAACATGCATATTAGCTACATCCCTGAGACCGCCTCTCTTAGTGACCGCTTGTCGTGTAAAGGGTGCGGGGAGAGGGGCGAGCATGAGCCGCCGCTCGAATTGCATTTCTTTATTCCCGCATCCGATAGTAGTTTTTCGCTAATTACCTAATGCGCACGCGCTCCGGTGAGCGACGAACGAATTGTAATTCCTTTGGTCTGTGACGAAATCGATATTAAAACTGTCGTATTTTGTAAACTGTGTTTGTCTTGGACTCCTGAAGTTTACAACTGGCTCCCAACTAGTGGCCGATTCAACGAAAACTAAGTAATGCCGCCAAAAAAGATGGTCGCGACCCGCCATTCCAGCGAAGAGGACAGCGAC
>NJDD01010232.1:6019-20923 GCA_002245505.1 Calephelis nemesis
GTGGAAACTAAAATGGCGTTGTATGCAATGTTGTCACCATTAATAAATACGGTCGCGTTTGGAGAAATTTTGATGTATACCTGTTTCCGGTCTTACCCCAACATACCTCAGGTACATAGAAAACCACTGGTAACAGAGTGATACCCATACCTGTCTCAGCTACTCCTGCCGCCATATGGAGATATTTACTGACATATTCCAGACTGAAGACTTGCATAGACAACTCTAAGGCTCCAGCTGCAGGACAGCGTCATAAATCTATGTTGTCTACTATGGCATATTATAGTCTATAGCATCGTTGTCTGTTACCATTAGGAGGAGGTGGAGAGGTTGCCACTGGCCGCAGCGACTTGCCCGTGTAGGAATCAAAAGTCTTACCCATTCCTGTCGATCAATGTCGTGTTACTTTCCTGGGGGAGGGTAGGTGGCAGACTTGCACGATTGGCCTAATACTCGGCCACAGTGCATCAAAATACTTATAATATCTATGGTGTCAATAGCCCACGGTTGTTTGTTGCTAACAAGAGAGCCATGTGCAGTGTGCTTAACATTTTTAATTATCTATACGGGATACTTACGATCTCCTTTTATTTTATTTGTCGATATTTCGGCCTAGTTGCATAGGCCGTGGTCACGACGGGACTATCCCGTGATCGTGAGTATCCCGTATAAATAATTAAAAATGTTAATAATACGCGACGATATAAGTTTATAATCTTATGAGCCATGTGCTTGTTCACTATCTTATACCATTTAAACTATTTTCATGAAACACAGCTACTGGACAATATGAGCTCCTTGTATATATACTACAAAACAATAATAATAAGGTGATTAACCGCGAACCTCCGCGGTTGGCGATGAAGCGGACCTCAAGTTGAATTGGCCTCTCATAAATCCATTGATACCTGACACACGAACTGTGCCCGAAAGCGCGGTCGAACGGTGCTCTTACCGCAACTGTACCTCCGCGCGAAAAAGGCGTTAGGTACATGACACACGGGGCGCAAAACAACCGCGCGGATCTTAGATATGTATGAATTCTGCTTCGTAGATATGTATGGACACAACATTACCTATTTCTGTTTTTCTTTCGACTCTATAAAGCAGAGTGTTGCTGTCACTTTAGTGTCTATATTTGCCAGTGACCTTGATCAAACTGGTCACAACCGCGTTAAATCCATCCGCGCGGAAAGGCACGTAAACCATCTTACCGCATGGAGCACCGCTTTGAAATCCATTTTTTTGCTTACGTCCGACGCGGCGCCGTGTGTTAATCGCCATAATAATAAGATGACTAATTGCTTAGTCTATCCCAAAATTACTAACCTCTTTTGCACAAAAGAGTAAAACTTGAATGAAGCATTATGACAAGGTAGTTTATAAGTATGAAATTGAGTCTTTGATGGTTACAAATGACTAATGTGACCAAACTAAATTAAGAAAAATAACTGGCCTCAAAGTTTACAATAACAGTAAACTATTTAAAATAACTCAACAATGGTGGTTATTTTGTTGCGCATTCACTAAACTAGTTTAAATTTATTATTATCTTGTTTCAACGATAGTAATAAAAAGAGACAAAACACTTTTAGTGCTGTCAGATTAGTCTGTAGACGACATTTATACAGGCTTTTAATCTATCACTTGGAAAATGTTAATTAAAAACATCACAATTTGATATGTCCGGACTAATCTGACATGTCTTAAACGTCTCATTGGTGACGATTCTGCTGTTCACAAACTAAACTTTTTTTAAATTCATGCTACCTTTTTTAAAATAAACAAAGACAAAAGAGATGGAACATTTACACATGTTAATCTGACATATAGTCCGGACATATCAAATTGTGATGTTTTTAATCAAATTTTTGTAACAAATGTACAAACTGACTTGGTAGCACTAAAAGCGTTTTTTCTCTTTCTATTACTTTCGACGAAAGGAGACAGCGATACCTTTAAATCGCTTTACTGAGTGTGCAACAAACTTGCCACCATTAACGCACTTATATTGGTTTCTCTTTTATCTCAGATTTTTTTTTACATTATAAAGAAGAAAAATGGAATGAAATGGAGCTTGTCTATGTCATGGACACGGTCGCGTGGTTTAGATGAATACGTTTACTTAACAAATAATATTTTTAAATACACAAACAGGACCAACAAATTATTATGAGTAAATGTTTACCTTGCAATCAATTAATATTATTAATATGAATTGAATAAATAATATGAAGTGCTACAACATTTTTTAAATTTTTTCCTGACATGGGCCTTAAGTAAGTACATAACGAAATGCACTCTTATTAGTTTGATTTGGTATATATTATGTTTTTTACTTTTTATTGCCAAAAAAAAGTACGTCTGCTTATTTTTCTAGTAAGTGATAAAGATGTAAAAGATAGTTAAAATTGGTAAAAGAAACAATTAAAACAAGAGACAATATGAAATATGGTAATTGTGGTAACCTAAGGCCTGAGCGCATACTATAGTCACGACAGTTTTAAAACAGCAAAAACATACGCAAAATTCGAACAAATCGTCTAATACAAAATATTCTATATCCACAAAACTGCACCGTCAAGTCTGACTAACGATTGTCCGCTTCCCGTTTGTATTTACATCAAAAATAAAACAGTCTTAAAAATGTCTTAAAACTGCCGTGACTGCGATGTGCGTTTAGCCTTACAATTACAAAAATGTTATAAAAGACGTCATAGACCTTATGTTCTAGTTTGTGCCACATAACTAGGTACGTATTTTTTATTTATAATTTGTGGAACTTGATTTGCATAACAATTGGATTTTGTGAAACTGATTGCGCTTGTGTTTAGTTTAAACGAGTGAGTGTGTAACAATGATTCAAGAAATATTAGTTTAGCGTCACTTTGTCAGCTTATGTACTCAGAATCGTCAATTAAAATTTAATGTTTCCAAGTCATAATTATGTTAATAAACTATCAACTTGTTAAAAAACAATTGACGTATCTGAGTTCGGCTGTTAGATTACTTCGAAGTTCGGACAGCAGCTTTAGTTAGCCTAAACTTGATTAACAAACATACTTTAATTTTCCATTATAGTTATTTAGGGGTGATTTTTAATAATAAAGTAGCCTGTGATTGAGGTCGGATCTTATATCGCTTTGGTCGGGTCAGCGGCTTAGCAGTGAACGTATAACGAACAGATAGATAAACTTTCGCAACTACAATATTATTAACAAGAATTAATATAAAACAACTTTTTTTGTCAACACGTCACGATTAATACTCGTATATCGACACTAAGTTTTTTTTTAAGTTTAGCTTTTTCATGTTCACAATTAACGATATTAATACATAGAAGTACTTATATAGATACCAGAATAAGTTTAATAAACACCCAGACCCGGAAATGCAGACGTCTAAATGTTCATCACACAAATGCCTGCCCCCGTCGGGAATCGAACCCGATTGTTTTTTGTACACAATTTTTCTTCATTGATTACATTTAAAAAAATAATTAAAATCGATCAAAATATCACTTTATTCGTTCTTCGTTCAAGAATTATTTTATGTTTTTGTGACATGCAACTAAAGACGTAGACCAAAGACTTAGATATTCAAACAATTAGATTTATTGACGTTTTTCTGAAGTTCAATATTTAAAAAAACTCATATTCCTAATATTTTGACATCGCAATATAAAAAAACTAAAAATTATATATTGACAAACGGTTTCCAAGTACGAAAAATTAAAGAAGTTCCAGGCGGTTGTAAACACACCTTCCAATAAGGATAACCTTGGAGTTAACTTAAAAGAGTATTTATATTCCTTGAATTGGATTAAACGAACAGCCCAGACGGATGCCTCCTTGCCTCCCTGCCTTCCTGTGCCAGGCAGCTCGTAAAAAGCGAGCATAGGCTTGCCGTCACTAACACCGTGACATCTGACTAGGTGGTGGAGTTTCGCAGCAACTCACCCGGATCCGTACCACCGCCTTACCTATTCCTGCCGCCATAACGTCATGACGTGTTCCGTTTCGGAGGGTAAGGTAGCCGGTTAACTTACTTTTGCTCGAGACCTAACATCCCGGCTTCTGGTTGGCAACGCACGATTACCACCTTTGATGTCTCTAGGCAGTGGGAATTTCTTACCATCAGGGAATCCGTCTGCTTGTTTGCCTTCCAATGTTATAAAAAATAAATAAATAAAAAAATATGCAAATTAATGTTTACAACCAATTGAAACGGTTGTATTTAAATGCCTAAACTAATTCATCAACAATTATTACTAAGACTAGCGGCCCGTCCCTGCTTCGCACGGATATAAAATACATATATAAACCTTCATCTTCAAACACTTTATCGATTAAAAAAACCGCATTGAAATCCGTTGCGTAGTTTTAAAGGAAGGAATAGAAAAGGACAAAGGAAGCGACTTCGTTGTATAATATTTAGTGCTTATTCATAAAAATATTTTAAATCTTCACACAATATTTACTATCTAGAAAACTCTAATTAAATTCGCTATTTTTATTGTAAGTATTTCAAAACAAGTTAGCAAGGGCAATATAATTAAAGATAAAATTCAAACACAGCCTAGAACTAACTAGACCCTGAACAATAATAAATACCTTATGGAAATATTCTTCGTAAGTAACATTTTAAAACCAGATCGTTACCTATGTATCAGGTTTATATTGGATCTTCTAGTTTTTATAAATTTTAGTCAGTAATTAGTTTTATAATGCTATTGATATACCAACGTAAAAATGTTCCTATTTCTTTCTAAATGATTGTGATATTTTGTCTTTCAATAAATTCTAGAATAAATTAATTCTAGAATCGACTAAAAACGATTAGAAACTATACATTTTCATACGGAAGCATTCTTCATAAGTTGTATAAAATTGAATATGGATATTAATTAGAACATTTTCATTTATTGCAAATTACTATCATTTTAAAATAATACCATTTTAATTAAGCGGATTACCTACTCACAAACTGATATTATTACTTAATTTATCAGTATTTAATCCAGTTATAGTTGAAGTTTTAAACTGTAGTCATAATATGGTCGCGATGAAGAAGCAGTGACAAATTTCATTTTTTTAAATAAATAAATTAAAAAAAAAATACTGGACAAGTTACACGCATCGAATCTAACCCCAAAGTAAGCAAACTATATGCTTATGTTATAGGTGTTAGTCAACGATATTAATACATAGAAATACTTAAATAGATACCAGAATAATATAGATTTAATAAACACCCAGACCCGGGAATGCAGACATCTAAATGTTCATCACACAAATGCCTGCCCCCGTCGGGAATCGAACCCGAGCCTCGCGGTCGGTCGATGTAGATAGCGTGTATTATATAGAAATACTGACTGACGAGTCTATCAACTATCAGTTTGTTTGTCATGTTGTGCTTTATCATAATATGTTTCTTTAAGAATTATATAAACTGATATAATATAATAATCGCCTCTGCGGTCGAGCGGTCCGGGTGTTGGACTTGACTGCATGAGGTCTCGGGTTCGAATCCCGGGTCGACTAACAAAAAGAAAATTGGATTTTTCAAATTTTCTTTTAAAAAATATGTGTCGGGATTGGAAACGTGCCCGGTTGGCGATAGGCTTGCCACCTATCTCATTATGGGACTTAGTATCTTCGGCTAGTCGTAGGTGACTTGGTTGTGCCTCTGCCTACCTCATCGGGTATATGGGCGTGAAGATACTTTTTTGAAATATTTAAAGTTACCTAGTTTCTATAAAAAAGCTAAAATTAAAAGTATAACCAATCAAAGAAACAAGTAAGCAATGTTTCAAAAAGAAACCAGAATTTCCTTAAAAATGCCGACAAAAGGAAAGTTTTGTAGAATCAAAAGCTCGTTACAAATTTCGCAATACACTAATTAAGTTAATGTTATTTTAACAATCACATAATGACAGTTGGTGCTCATCTTCCGATCGGTAGTTTACTCAGAATTTAACTGTTTGGCTGACCCCACGTGCTTGGTTCTTCGAAATTATTATTAAGTAATAAATAATAATATGTAATTCTTTTTTATGAAAAGATTTTTGCCCAAGTGTCTTCCGTATTTGTGAAGTGTTTCCATAATTCAAAATATTGTTTTATCTGACTGACCTCACGTTTTTATTTCTCCGAAATAATTATTAAATAATAAGTTTAAATAAGTCTTTATGATAAAAAGATTTTGGCGAAGTATCTTCAGCATTTGTAAGGTGTTTCCAAAGTTCAAATATAAAAATATTTTTCTCTGTTTGATTGACCCCACGTGCTTGGTCCTTCAAAAAAATATTAAGTAATAATAATTCTATGTTGTGAAAAATTTTAGCGAAGTATCTTCCGCATTTGTGAGGTGTTGCCTAAGTTCAAGTATTCAAAAAAAATCTTTTTGCCTGATCCCACGTGCTTGTTTCTTCGATATAAGTATCCTCCGTATTTCTGAGGTGTTCGCTTAAAATTTGTAAACAATAGTTGCGAAAATATCCTAATACTAGGCTATATTTAGTTAGAAGCAAATGGATTTTGTAATGGTAAGAAAAGAACACAATGAATGTAAAAACAACACAGATGTTGTCGGTGCGTTTTCAGGTTCTCTTGGCGAGGGACTTTATTGTCGGGAACTACACAAACATCCTTCTTGTCCATGTATCTAGGATATAAGGGAACATAAAATATGTTAGATTGTAACAATTTTTATTTAATTTTAACATTCAATTTTAATCTGTTACAGGAGACATATCCGGCTTCAATATGTCCTTCATGGATTCCTACCAGCGGTTCATGGAAAGAAACAGTGGTAAGTTAAATTTACTTTATTACTTGTTATTGTATGCGTTTTGAAGTGTCTTCACCGATAGTAGAAGATCCAAACATGTATCAACCTACATCGAGATGATAATAGAATAAAAGTATTTCATAATACATTAAATTGAGTAGAAATAATATTAAACAGGAGTTTTATTAGTTGATTAATTAGGCAGTTGATATGTTTTACTCAGCGAAACCAAACCAACACGGGGAAACATAGAAATAATTGTACAGTTTACTTAGAACAGTCTCAAGTAAAAGTACGAAATTGAAGAAGGGCTTTCTTGAGCACGTAACGCCTAAGCGATGCAAGGACTGCAAAGTCCGTTATCTAAAAAACCGAACACAAAATTTGCCAACTTTGTTATACAGTAGCGGCCGTTATTTAAGTGCAGATTCATTATCTATATAATTAATTACAGATTCAATATCTAGATAATTAATTAAACTAGTGGTCGCCCGTTGGTCGAAATTCGACCATAACAAATTTTCATATCTTGATAAGAACGCCATCTTCATTTCTCAAAACCAACTACTTTGTTTCCAAATTTTTTAGTGCGCCATCTGTGAATTTTTATCGTTATCATCAATGTATTTGTTTATGTGTGTCAAATGCATGGTGGTGTGTGTAATATTTTATTTATTGATTTAATGTACTTTACAAGCATTATTATTGAAAAGTATTAGCGTTCTGCACTTCTCTTACACATAAACTATAAGTGTGCCAAATTTTATGCTCCCGCGTCAGCGCAATTTTCGTAAAAAAGAGTCCAAAGTTATGGCATCACATATTAATATATAGATGAATATGTAATAATCGCTTTTACCTGCGGCTTCGCTACTTCAAACACTTATGTATCTGCAAAAATATCTATATAAAGTTCCATGATTATCGGTTAAGCAGTTTTCGCTTGAAAGTGTTACAAACAAACTTACATTCGCATGTATAATGTTAATAGGCATCATATTTATAAATTTGATTTTGTAAAAATATAAACATTTACGTTTATTCACCTGCGGTTATGTAGAATACTAATTAATTCGGTTCAAATGTACATTATCCCGTTTTTTAGTAAATCTTATGAAATCTAATTAATTTTATTGACCTTTTCCGATAATGTCACGACAGTTCTTTTAGTTTTTGGCATTGGTGTTAGCAGTTGCCAGTAGTCAACTTTGAAATTGCACTAAGTTACCCAGTTTAACAGAATGGGGCTAAAATTATTCAAAATTACTCATTATTTAAAGAAAGTCATGTCAGGGTCTAGAGTAAAGCGGTGACCTCCTCAATCGAGTTAATCGAGCCCATTTAATGTTTTTTGCTAGGAAAAAGTTGTACAAAATGCCACCAAATTTGACTAGTCTTACTCAATATAAACACGAAATCCAATATTTACCAAAATACTAGCACCGAATTTTCTCTTCACCAAACTTCCACGAAACTATATAACCTCACAAACATTGCTTGTATCAATTTAGTCTCTGGGATTTAAAAAAAAAGTGTGTGTGTACTATCAGCTACGACGCACGATTGGAGTTTACTCCTTACGAAATGTATCTTGCAGCACACATGTCTTCTACAACAGATTTAATTATGTTAATTCTTCTTAAACTAGTATCATCGCAGACATTAGAAGTGTGATCCAAATAGTCAGTATTTTGATAGATAGCGACTCCTCCTGCACGGAGACTACGAAGTATCGCGCAGGAGGTGATTCTGAGAATGAGACGCTCTGTAATGTATTCCATCTCATTCTTTTACACGTTCAATCCTACAAATATATATGTTTGTCTCTTTTTACGCAACGCCTCAACTTTTCGTGTTACACTTGATTTTACTCCTCATACAATTTCCGTACCGGGCATTATAACTCGAATCGATTCTTAAGAAGTAAACCCAAAAAACTGTAGCTCATAAAATTTCGGATACTTGAACTATGTACTTGGACGAAATTTTCGTTCCGCCATTTTCAGAATCATATCTTAAGCACACAAATACCAACTAATGGACAATAAACAATTTGCTATGGTCAACGTCTTTGCGCATTATTAAAAGTTAATTACTTTTCAATATTTACGCATTTTCTTGACGGATGTTTGGTCTGACATCATCTGCTATCGCTATTAATACCGTCATAGTGTGCTAACAAATCTAGTTAACAAAATTTTTACCCACATTGGGATGTCACTTTCAATTGGCACCTTTTTTCTTTGCTATCAATTAACATCCGTGTAACCAATCCCAGGTTTTTAATGTTTTTGACTGAAGAACACAATGAGTCTTCATGCCAAGTCAGTACATGATAGGCAGAGGGTTTCGAGTGCCGAATGTCACGTTTCAGACTTGCCTGGTTTCCTCTACATTTCCTACTCTTTGCATATAAACTCGACTCTTTCGGGGGAATATAGACATCATCCTTAGAATACCGAACGATTTGGTGGAATGAATTCTTGAATTTTGTTTTAAGTCTTTTTATGGGCAGTTGCCTAAGACATTTTCATTACCTAATAAACCTTATGCTTATATCGTCGGCGGTTAGTTGAACACAAGTGGCTAGACACATTATTTAAAATTAAATTACAAAAGCTTTTTAGCTTTTTGTCATACTTAAGCACACTTCATTCAGTTTTAACAAAATAATTAGAAATTTAACATTTAAGAAAAAGCACAGTCAGATTTGATTTGAATTTTATCTTTGCTATTGATCATAACTAAATTAGAAGCAATATCTCCAACATACAATATCCCCGAACGGGTAGAAAGTGCAACTAGGACTCTCACGACTGACCTAGAGACTAGTCCCATTATGTGATAGGTGTCAAACCTATCATCAACCGGGCATTTATACAATTCCTGCAAAGATTGTTATAATTAGAGACTTAAAAGAGCACATTTCTTTAGCGGCCTGGCCGGAAATCAAACCAGAGACCTTATGAAGTCAGATCCAACACTGGACAGAGGCGAACAAATAAATTCAAAAACTTAAACAGCGAAACCTCCAAACAAACATATTGTAAAAAGGTACAAGTCTAGCCTCTGTGGTCTAGCGATTCAGGTGTTCGACTTGACTGCATGAGGTCCCGGGTTCGAACCCCGGCTCCGGCAACAAAAAGAAAATTTGGTTTTTCTAATTTTCTAATAAAAAAAATGTTGCACGGGATTGCATACGTGCCCGGTTGGACTTAGGTGTCTTCGGCTAATCGTGGGTGCATTAGTTCTGTATCTGCCTACCTTTTCGGGGATATGGGCGTGAAGATACTTTAAGTATATTTAACCCCCGTGTTGGTCTGGTCTCCTTTGCAGAATAGACCATCTGCCTTCCTGCCAGGCAGCTCGTAAAAGGCGAGCATAGGCTTACTGTCACTAACATCGTAACATTTGACTAGGTGGAAGAGTTTCGCAGCGACTGGCCCGGATTGGTACCACCGCCTTACCTATTCCTGCCGCCATAACGTCATGACGTGTTCCGGTTCGAAGGGTAAGGTAGCAGGTAAACTTACTTTTGCTCGAGGCCTAACATCCCGGTCTCAGGTTGGCAACGCAAGATAACCGCCTTTGGTGTCTCTAGGTGGCGTGAATTTCTTAGCATCAGGAAATCCGTCTGCTTGTTTGCCTTCCATAAAAAATAAGTATTGTAAAATATTTTATTAACACTGTGACTTCTTATGGTAGCAGAGTTTAATAGTCCATTTAAAACACGTCCGATTATTAGTAAACAAAATGTAAAACATTAACTACTCAGGTAAACTATTCAAATTTATAAGCAATTACTATTTTCAAAGAAACAATTTTCGTAGAGCCACACCAAATATGTTTTAATTACCACTTAAAACCAATAAACCGGATAGATTTCTTTGGAGATGTGTAAACAATCAAATTATTGATATATCGAAGTATAAAAAAATAAGTACATATCATACATAGATTTTCCCCGTGTTGGTCCGGGCTTCTTTGCAGAATAGACCATCTGCCTTTCTGGCCAGGCAGCTCGTAAAAGGCGAGCATAGGCTTATCATCACTGACACCGTGACATCTGACTGGGTGGTAGAGTTTCGCAGTGACTCGCCCGGTTTGGTACCACCGCCTTACCTATTCCTGCCGCCATAACGTCATGACGTGTTCCGGTCCGGAGGGTAAGGTAGCCTGTAGACTTACTTTTGCTCGAGGTCTAACATCCTGACCTCAGGTTGGCAACGCACCATTACCATCTTTGGTGTCTCTAGGCGGCGTGAATTTCTTACCATCAGGAAATCCGTCTGCTTGTTTGCCTTCCTATAACATAAAAAAAAATGTACCTAATGTACACGCGAATACTAAATAAGATAAGAATTTAGCAATATTTGTTTTTTTTTTATAACATTGCAAGGCAAACAGGCGGACGGATTTCCTTATGGTAAGATATTCGCGCCGCTTAGAGACACCAAAGGTGGTAATGGTGCGTTGCCAACCTCAGATCAGGATGTTAGGCCTCGAGCAAAAGTAAGTTTACCGGCTACCTTACCCTCCGAACCGGAACACGTCATGACGTTATGGCGGCAGGAATAGGTAAGGCGGTGGTACTAATCCGAGTGAGTCGCTGCGAAACTCTACCATCAGATGTTGTCAAAAAATAGATGTTGGCCGATTCTCAGACCTACTCAATATGCTCAAAAAATTTCATGAAAATCAGTCAAGCCGTTTGAGAGGAGTATGGGAACGAACATTGTGACCCGAGAATTTTATGTATAAGATGTGGTATAAGATAAGTAAAAATATAATATAAGATAACTACTAGGTGGTAGAGTATATAAGATAACTATTAGGTGGTGGTGGTATTATATAAGTATAAATATAAGATAACTACTAGGTGGTAGAGTTTCGCAGCAACTCGCCCGGATTGGTACCACCGCCTTACCTATTCCTACCGCCATAACGTCATAACGTGTTCCGGTTCGGAGGGTAAGGCAGCCGGTAAACTTACTTTTGCTCGAGGCCTAACATCCTGACCCCAGGTTGGCAACGCACCATTACCATCTTTGGTGTCTCTAGGCGGCGTGACTTTCTTACCATCAGGAAATCCGTCTGCTTGTTTGCCTTCCTATAGCATAAAAAAAAGATAATCTTTGATTATTGCGTAAGTCAACACAGTATTACCCAACCAAGTTTGAAAAACATTTATACGAAATATTGTTTAAAACAAAGAAATGATAAGTAAACTAACAAAACTATACCCGGTCGAAATCTATAAGAAAAGACTTTGTGTTATTTTTAGAATTATTTAATAACTATAACATATATGATATGTACCTAATAATAATTAAAACTATTTTTTTTTCTTTGATAACAACAAAAGTAATTAGGGCTTGTTCGTAAATATAACTAGGTGGAGGTCTTAGAGTGTTGTTGTTTTATATTTTTATTAAAATAATGATAGTAACATAATACATACGTTGTTAATTTATCTATTTACAAAATCTGATTTTATTAAACTTTAATTCATATATCAGCGCATAAAATTATTTTTAGCCCTAAATATTTTTTATATTATTATGTAATTTGTACACATTAGTCTAATAGTTTTCTGACTTTGCTATGTTCCGTTTTAATGTTTGACTGTTTTTTCACAAATGTTATGGTCAATATTGTTTGACAAATATTAAGACACACCGGCTGTTATGGGTGTGTTAATATCCTGTAACTAGGATCGTATGCCTATTTCGCAAGTCTACCTGTTACCTGCCCTTAGATCAGAATATGTTACTGCCATTAGAGGCAGTAGGAATAAGCAAATTCTATTCAGAATAAATCTAGTGCTTGCAAAATCTATAGGTAGACACTGATTTGAAATTCCAATGTTATTTGAATTATAATATTGCCATTTCTATGCATTATTAACTCGTTGGTTATAGTTCGGACGTGATTTGCGTATTAGTTTGTCATTTGGTTGACGGTAGGTGGAAATTTATTTCCATACGTCTTATGTGATAGGAAGTGAAATAATTGTATGAAGTTCTGGATGTATCCGCGATATGTGATAGGGGTGTTTAAAAACCAAACACCGGTTGTAAACTGTAACCATTGGTTTTCCTCCGTTTGGACTTGTAGAGTTTCCTCCAAGGTAACCTATTTTCGGAAGTCGTAGGCACAACCATCTAGAACACTTAAACAAACATTGCTCGGGATTGGAAAAGTGCCCGGTTGGCGATAGGCTTGCTACCTATCACATTGTGAGACTTAGTGTCGACGGCTGGTCGTGGGTGCCCTGGTTGTGCCTCTTCCTCCTTCTTCGGGGATATGGGCGAGAAGATACTTTTAAGAACACTTAAAAACAGTCCATTTTCAATGTGCTCATTCGGATCCAATCCACCGGGTTGGGTAAAAAATAAATTAAAATGTTTCAATTATCTAATAAAACAACGTTGCCCGAGATTTGATAAGTATCTCGTTGGCCATAGCTTGTCACTAATATAATAGAGCTTAAGTGTCTTCGGCTAGGTTCCCTGGTTATACCTCTGTCTGCCACTTCAAGGATATAGTTAACATACTTTGTTTTCAGTCAAATTTGTGTCTAAGCTCTTCGTAGTTAACCAGTCATAATATACTGAGCGACACAAATTAAAATGAAATTTGAAGATTCATTTTTTATACTTATCTAGTTGGTACGTTGGAATCTTCACGTATGCGTTTTTCGAAAAGAAAGCAATGGTATAATCTTAAACCTTTTAAAATTAATATTATGATTATAATTACATAAACAAGCCCACGACTAGCTAAAGGTGCCAAGTCCTACAACATGATAAGCCACAAACCTATCAAAAACCGAGCACTTATCCAATTCCTGGCAACGTTAGTTGTATTAAAACTCATTTTGAAGTTGTCTTACCTTACGAGACCCCATTTTGTCAGCAACAACAAAGAAGTCGAAGACTCTTTATTACCTTTCTAGTCATGTGCTCTTTATACGACTTTTGTATAATATCCGAGCTGCTCGGTCAAGAAATGTCATCACAGATATCTTTGGGTACCTATATCCATGAATGTATGTATTGTACTTTTTTTATTTTCAACACTTCATTCGACATGAATTTCATATGTCCGAACCAACAAGGCATGTCCTTCTACATGTTTGCACCAACACTTTCTGACAATCCTTCTCTCTCTCTCTCTCTCTCTCTCTCTCTCTCTCTCTCACTCTCACAACTCCTTAATTCCTTAATTTCACAAAATATCCACCACCTCACTGTTGCAAATGCTATCGAAGAGCGTAAAACTATATATTTTTCCATATAATTCAGCATTAATTCCTGACGTACCCAATTCTCGCTTTTATAAATTTGCGATAAACACAGACAAAAAGCGATTTACAACAAAACTAAATGTTAAGGAATATGCATACAACAAGCAGTGTTACTAATTACAACAAAGAAACAATACGTTGCAATAAAAGACAATTAGTATGCAAATACACATTACAATCGACTTATTTCCCATTAGTGTGCACTTTTTTATGGTAATTTCCATCAACCAGCTGGTTGATATACCGTTTGCCGTGTAAGGCGATCAGTTACATTCTTTCCAATACTTTAATACATGAGTAAATAATAATGATGTAATCTTTATGTAACATGTCAAACTAGGTAATAGTCCCGGCTATATTTGCGCGTTGTTTTGATTGACCGCCTCGCCTCGAGCGTACACGCGTAACTCTACAGACCAACTGTAAGACTCGGGTTCGAATCCCGACTAGGGCAGACAGTTGTGTAACGAATATTCTGATATCTGCATTTCCGGGTCTGGGTGTATATCAAATTTATTTAGGTATCTATTTATGTATTTCTAGTACCTTTCATTAACTAACACCTATGAGTCCTTTGACCCAAACATGTAATTTGCTTACTATAGGGTTAAATTCAATTTGGCTAGTTTTAGTTTTAATTATTTGTTGAGTTTCCGATTCACAGTTGTGTGAGTTGCACGTGTTATAATAAGCAATATTGTATCGCAAAAATACAGCGCGAATAAGTGCAAGACCCATTGTATTGTTTTCGCCGAGCGCGCAGGTAAAAATCCGTTTGGGTTGTTACCTACGATCGCACTTAC
>NJDD01010238.1:11220-25476 GCA_002245505.1 Calephelis nemesis
AAAAGATATAAATTTTATGAAACATGAAGAAAAAATATAAATAAAACAGAGTTGGCTAAGTTTTTAAACTTTTGTTTGTTAAACTTTAGTATATGACAACAAATTGATTGCATAATATGAGAATGCACTTTTGACAAAACGTAAACGCCATCTGTCTTTTGGCAAGTGTCTCAATAGTCAATATGTTGAATATCTTCAAGTCCATCAACGAAGAGGAGCCGGAGGTACAACTAGGGTACCCACGACTATCCGAAAACACCCACAATGTGATAGGTGGCAAGCCTATCGCCAACCGGGCACATATCCTATACCGAGCAAATTTTTTTTATATTTGAAAATTGGAAAAACTCAATTTTCTTTTAGTTGCCCGACACGGGATTCGAACCCGGAACTTCATGCAGACTTCCAACTACTGAACCGCTAGACCACAGAAGCGATACCAAATTTAACGATATAGTGTAATGCAAGCAGTAAACTTCTTTCATCGTAATATTTGACACATTCCATCAACAAGTGCTGGACATCCTCTACTATGTTACATGTCTCAAAACTAGGTGAATTATGTGGGTACCGTCAGTAACATCTAACCAAATAGGTATTGAACGTTAAATTAAAAAGTCCTTTTTATCTTTAGTTTTAAAGCCCTGATGATGCTGTAAACAGTGAAACCGGTTGGCTAGAAAGTAACAGAAAGTGTTAAATAAAGTATACAGTGGATAAGTACAAGTGTTAACTCCAAACAACGTGTAAAGGTGAATTTACTTTTTCCATTGGAGACCCAAATTTATTGGTTGTATAGTGTCCAGATCTTAAACGACTAGCTATAACAATGTGATTTCGAGAAACTTCACTGTTTGCAAACCATGGTATCGGAGGAGGCTGACACTGAATCTTATTAAAAACTCGAAACTCTTAATAAAAACTTTTATTAAAAACTCTTAATTGCCATCGTCGACGCTTGGTAAAACTTCCAAATATTCATATTTTTAAATGAAGAAACACTTGTACTGTTTTACGTTTCATTTACACTTTATTATTTTATAAATAGCCTACCGGTTTCACTTATGACAGCATCATCAGGGCTAGAACTTAAACTACTGAACAATATTTTTGAATAATAAACATAAATTCATTTCATTGTGGGTAGATACAAAAAACTTTAATGCGTTATGCAATGGGGTTGCAAGCTATTGATTTTTTCCCCGATGAATCGGGAAATTAATACAATTTGAGAAAACAATAATAAATTACATGTTAATTACTTCCATTTCATTAATTAATTACTAAATTAAAATATGAATATCTTATTAAAAATTATAAATGCGAAGGTTTTTATGTTTGTTTGTTTGTTACCCCATCACGCAAAAACGGCTAAACCGATTTTTATTAATTTTGGCATACACATAGAGGGTAACTTAAAATAACACAAAGGGTAGTTTTTATCCCAAAAAAATGTTTCCGGAGGTCCATTAACCACATGGCAACGCCGCGGACAACTGCTAGTTCTTTCATATCGTGACATAGCTTGACCATCTTTGAAAAAGAAGATTGTAATATTATCAACTTCTATATTTTTTATGTATGTTAATAGGTATGTATCTCCGTCATTTTTAAATTGATTTTAATTTTTTTTTAAAGTGTACTTCCGAGATGTTATTGTTATTAATTCTAGAACTCATGGTGGAAACAAAGGATAATAGAGGAATCGAAGAAAATATTTTGTATATACCAAACATGATTTATTTCTGATTTTTTTTCAGTTTTAATGCGCTTTAATTGTGTTCTTTCGTAATCGGTCTTAATTATTGTCGTGGTGCCGATGTAAATAGTAATAATTCATACCATTATTCAAACCATTGGTCTTTGGTCTTAATTGATGGATGGCAAACAAGTGGATGGGCTTTCTGAAAATCTTCAATCGTTTGAAATCAGAAGTTATACATATTTTAAAAGTAATAAAAGCAGAATCGGAAAACCATTTTAAATATTAATCTATACATACCTAGGTACCTATAATAATCTATACATATGATAAATCTGTAGAAGGGTCAATTCTGTACATTGAAAGTATTGAAAAAATAAATAGCAGGGGGTGTTACTAGATCGATACCAAACCCAAATATGTGATTAAATTTTTTTCAGTCTGTCTGTCTGTATGTTCAGGCATCACGTGAAAACTAACCGTTCGATTTCGATAAAACTTGGTATAATATACCTTAAATAACCTCGTATTATCCTGGGCATAAAATGGAATACTTTTTATCCTGGAAAAATACGTAGAAAAAAATCTTAATTTTTCAGTTTTATCACGCGAAGACCGACATCTGCGCGGACGGAGTCGCGGGTGGAAGCTAGTAATATATAAACTACGTATATGGAAATTACATATGTTACTATGTAAATGATGAGACCGATGATGAAAGATATATGATATATAAAAACTTTACCTTAAACCTGTGTTCCCCTGTTGGTGCTGTTGCATAGGGTATGCTATAAAATTCAAATATATTATCCTCTGCATTTTTATATCCTCGCACAGGGCCCTGTGAAGTTTGCACAATTCGGGACTCCTCAGCTAGTGCAAATGTGAGGAGTACAAAATATACCACAAGCGACCACATTATCAATGTATGGTAAACTAATTTAAGATTGCGCAATGTTTTATATATAAAGCCGACAGGTAGATAAGAAATAGAGACAGATAATTACCTTTAGCAAAAAATGATGTCACTAACGCCTGAGTCTGTTCTACTTACATACATCTCAGTACAAAGAACTGCGCTTATTGAAAATCAAACTTCAATTAGGTATATCATGTAAACTTAAATATTAATATAAAATAAAATATTAATTACATTACTCAATTTTATTAATTAATTTAAATGTTAAACTTATTGTATCGAAACTTTTTTTTTTTGGAAGATAAATAAGATCATAGGATGTATCGATTAAACAGGTAAGTAATTAGATGTTATTTAAAATTAAAATCTAAAACATCATCTCCAAAATTGAATGTCGTGCTGTACTATTGCTTGCTAGTGTCATTATCAGATCGTAGTATTACATAAATAATATATGTGAGACTAATTTATGAATGGTTTGTAATGATATTTTATTATTCAGTGTATTACATGATATAATTAATATATGTTGTAACTATATAAAATTTTCTTTTTTATGTTATAGGGAGGCAATAAGCAGACGGATTTCCTGATGGTATGAAATGCCGTCACCTATAGACACCAAATGTGGTATTGGTGCGTTGTTCACCCTAGGCTAGGATGGTCAGCCTCCTACGTAAGTATGTAAGTATGTAAACTGTTTCATCACAGATTCTAAATTTTAGGGTTGGCTGGAAGAAACCTGTAGACCTAGAGATAAGTTAACCTTTCGTGCATTTCTGTTTATCACTGTCCATATTTAAGTCATAAATTGTGTACAATAAAGAATTAAATAAATAAACCGGCTACCCTACCCTCCAACCGAAACACGACGAAATGAAACTTATTGTGGCAAATCTTTTTTCTGGAAGATAAAGAAGATCATAAGATGTGTCGATTAAACAGGTAAGTAATTAGATGCTATTAAAAAAAAACTTAACATCATCTTGGTAATTCCATCGAGTACTATTGCTTGCTAGCTTCATCATCAGACCATAGTGTAAATTAATATATGTGATATTTATTTATGAATGGTTTGTAATGTAATTTTTTTACTAGCTGCTACCCGCTACTTCGCCTGCGTAGTCTAGTTATTTAACATTTAGCTCTCCAACGCTACTTGTTGAATTTTTTGCATAAAATGTTGCATCTAAATTTTAATCTATTTTTTAAATATCGCCTCTCTGGTCTAGCGGTCCGGGTGTTGGACTTGACTGCATGAGGTCTCGGGTTCGAATCCGGGGTCGACCAACAAAAAAAATAATTGGATTTTTCCAATTTTCTAATTAAAAAAAATGTTTGTCGGGATTGGAAATGTGCCCGGTTGGCAATAGGCTTGCCACTTATCACATTATGGGACTTAGTGTCTTCGGCTAGTCGTGGGTGCCCTGGTTGTGCCTTCGCCTACCTCTTCGGGGATATGGGCGTTAAGATACTTTTTAAATATCAAAATCTGCTTAGCCATTTTGACGTGGAAACGGAATATACCTACACTTTATTTTTTTCTAATTTTACCTCAGGTAAATAGGAGGAATAGATTATTCTCTTCAGTTTCATCTGCACTTTGGCAATTCCTGAAAAAATATTTTTTAACCGTTTACGCAGCGCACTCAGCAAAAGCTCTCAATAGGAAAAAAATCCCTATTTTGAAACATTCTTCATGGGTGCTCCTCTCCTCTTGGTCTTTGCGTGATGATATATAGCCTGTAGCCTTCCTCGATAAATGAGGTCAATTAATTCTAAAATCGTTTTCCAAATCGGACCAGCAGTTCCTGAGATTAGCGCGTTCAAACAAACAAACTCTTCATTCAGCCTTATAATATTAGTATAGATTCAATGTTTTATTGTGTGTATCTATATTAGGCATCTCTAATTATAAAATATATTCAAGCCATATTATCCCCGAAATGGTAGACAGAGGCACTACCAGGACACCCACAACTTGCCGAAGACACTAGAGCACTAAGTCCAACAAGCAGACGGATTCCTGATTGTAAGAAATTCACGCCGCCTAGAGACACCAAAGTGGGTAATGGTGCGTTGCCAACCTGAGGTCAGGATGTTAGGCCTCGACCAAAAGTAAGTTTACCGGCTACCTTACCCTCCGAACCGGAACACGTCATGACGTTATGGCAGCAGGAATAGGTAAGGTGGTGGTACCAATCCGGGCGAGTCGCTGCGAAACTCTACCACCTAGTCAGATCTCACGGTGTTAGTGATGATAAGCCTTTACTCGCCTTTTAATTGTTATTCTGTTGCGTTTTTGCGGTTTCGATGTTCGGATTTATGTACTAGATAGTGAGTATACGTTACAGACTGAAATACATCAGTGTGAAATATTGATATAGTGGCACAAACGATTTAGGCGGTGGAAACTTAGCCAGACTATTTGTTACTGGCAGTATTACTAGTTGTCTTGTTAGTAAATACCAATTTTAATGATTTATGGTCTATATTGCTAAGAGATGCTTAGCAATATGCTTAAGGTTTAAGAAATAAATACAACACTGATTTTACAAAGGCTGTATTTGTCATTCCGTTTTTGTTAAACTAATTGTTATGTTATGTATGTATGTATATATGTATTATATAGTAAGTATATGAATTATCTGACTCTCTTACAGTACTTTGAAAAAATTGCACGGGGGTCAGATATTTGTTTTTGTTTACTGTACTTAAAAAACTACACACCACATACAATAATTCTACAAATTTCAGTATGCCATCCAATCCTGCTTTTAAGTCTAAATAAATTATCTTCAAATGGTATTGATCTTTAAAAATCTGATCTTTCCAAGTTGTTATTAATTTTCTATCTGGCCTTTACATTATTTGTTGATTGTTTATTACGTTTTTAAATACATTGATCAAACAATGCTATAAGCCTTCTGGTTCACCCAAGTAGAACACAATACAATATGTCATCTTCAGATATATTATTTAACTTGGCGAAAGGTAGTGAACAATACTAATAAATAAATATCTCTGGACAAGTTACACAAATTGAATCTAACTTCAAAATATGCATATTATATGCTTGTGTTATGGGTGTTAGTCAACGATACTAATACAAAGAAACACTTAAATAGATGCAAGAATAAATTTATAAACACCCAGATCCGGAAATGCAGACATCTAAATGTTCATTACACAAATGCCTGCTTCCGTCGGAAATCGAACCAAAGCCTCGCGGTTGGTCAGCGTAGTAAGGCGTGTACGCTGGCTACTCGACCAACGAGGCGGTCAAACAATGTTATTAAACGACGAAAAACCTTGCGTTCACTATCATAATACGCCTACATTATTATTATTTTCTAAGGGACTGGCACCATTCAGTCTTATCAAATTTTTGTTTAATTTACATTGCAATGTATTTTTTGTAAATGATGAAGAGGATTGCGTGGAACATCTAGTAAGTAGGTAGTAGTAGTATGTTAATAAATTTAACTATGTAACAATGATTTACAATTAATGTACTCTTGTAATCAACATTTATGTGTTTTTAATTATTGTTTAAAAATGTGATTTCGAAATAGTCTAATATTAATTTTTATTTATCATTGTTGTTCTAAAAATATGTTTAAGTTAATTTTATTATGATTGTATTGTATTATTACCATTTATGTTCAATTGACGTTCAAAAAATGTATTTTATAATACTTACTTTGAAAAAAATAAATGAAAAAAAACAAAAACAACAAATTTCAAAACAAATAAAAAATGCACGTTCTACGTTTTATTTCCATTAATGTGCTTCACTTTTATGTTTCGTAGTTTTATTAACTTCAGTTTTTTGCGAGTTTTGTTTGAAATTACAAAACTCAAAATAACAACTCTTACTTTTTTCCAGGCGCCGTTATGTTGTTCAATCAAAATCAACGCTTCTTATAGGTAAATTAAAAACTTGGTTTTAATGGGGTTAAGAACTAATTTGACATAGTAAATTGAAATTAAATTCAAACAGTGTGGCTTATTGCAGAAAAAAAAACACAGCAAATTAAAAAGAAAAAAAAAACATACTAAATAAACTGCAAAAAAACTTAAAAGACATTAGTAAAGAGGCTCTTCATCTACAGAGGAACAGCCAACGCCCACATATTATGAGCTCTCGTGCTACCAGCCTGGAGGACTGTTTCTATATTGGGGTTTCTAATAAAAACAAAGCTCAAAACTGCAAAAAAACTTAAAAGACATTAGTAAAGAGGCTCTTCATCTACAGAGGAACAGCCAACGCCCACGATTTATGAGCTCTCGTGCTACCAGTCTGGAGGCCTGTTTCTATATTGGGGTTTCTAATAAAAAAAAAAACGTTACCCGGGATTGGATAAAATATGTGCCCGGTTGGCGATGGGCTTGCCACCTATCACATGGTGAGACTTAGCATCTTCGGCTAGTCGTGGGTGTCCTGGTTGTGCCTCTGGATAACTCTTCGGGGACATGGGCGAAAAGATACTTTCTAAATGTAAATTCTAATACATAGAATAAAATACTTAAATAGATACCCGAATAAATTTAATAAACACTCGGTGGTAGTTTCACAACGACTCACCCGGATTGGTACCACTGCCTTACCTATTCCTGCCGCCATAACGTCATGACATATTCCGGTTCGGAGGTTACGGTAGCTGGTAAACTTACTTTTGCTCTAGGTCTAACATCTCGGCATCAGGTTGGCAATTACTGCCTTTGCTGACACTAGGCGGCGTGATTTCTTACCATCAGGAAATCCGTCTGCTTGTTTGCCTTCCAATATTATTTAAAAAAAATTAAAACCTTTTCTAGTATTATTCTAACCCAAAAACAACCTTAGCTTTCTCGCACTGGTTTCAGTTTACCCCTGCGTCACTCATCGCTTACCTCGTGTGCACATCATGAATTTATGAATTGCTATATTTATGAATTGATAAACAGCGCTTTTTATTAAGGTACGGAACCTTAAAAAAAGGAATAAGTATATTATTTGTTTGATGTCCGACCAATAAAAATGTGATTTTAAAAACTTTCAATTACCTAAGTTATAAAAACTATTAAACTATTAGTTATAAAAACTATTTGTATGATTGTTTTGTACAGTTTAAGTTCGAAGTTACCGACAATGTTTTATTTTATTTGCTAATAACTGTTACTGTGAAACCGATTAACTCAAAAAGTCATATTGTTTTCCATGACTCAGAAAAAACAGTAAAATTTTAGGTGACTTTCGATTTTCTCAAAATCTTATTAGAATTTTTTATAACTTTAGTTTAACTTAATTTAACCAGGAGTATTAACTTAAGAAGTGTGAATTTATGTATATTAAATGGCTGTATTTTTTTATGATATTGGAAGGACAAGTAGACGGATTTCCTGATGGTGAGAAATTCACGATGCCTAGAGTCACCGAAGGTGGTATTGGTGTTTTACCAACCTGAGGCTGTGGTGATAGGCTTTGAGCAAAAGTAAATTTACCGGCTATCTTATCCTTCCAACTGGAACACGTCAATGGCAAGCACTGCCGTTATGGCGGCAGGAATAGGTAAAACGGTAGTACCAATCCAGCCGAGTCACTGCGAAACTCTACCGCCTAGTCAGATGTTTCGTTGTTAGTGACGGTAAGCTAAGTTAAGCTAAGCTAAGGTAGTAGTTTAAATGTCTGCATTTCCGGGTCTGGGTGTTATTTAATTTATTCTGGTATCTATTTAAGTATTTCTTTTTATTAAAATCTTTGACTAACACCAATAACACAAGCATATAATTTGCATACTTTTGGGATAGATTAAATTTGTTTGACTTTTCCAGGGATATTTATTTGTAATTTATTTATTTATTTTACGAGCTGCTTGACAGGAATGCTGATGGTCTATTTCGTACAGGAATCCGGACGGACACGAGGGTAATGGGTCTGTTTGCAAAACTCCAATAAGTTTTAGAAAAAAAGGAATGTTTCCGAAAACTTAGTTATGACAATTACTTTTCAAATCCGGTGTACATTTTATGTCAAACATTAATCTCTTATATTTGTTAAATGCAGTAGATTTTATAAAGGTTGTCAAATTACTTGGATAGAGGTGAATCTCTATTTGATAAACAGCGCTTTTTATTAAGGTACGGAACCTTAAAAAAAGGAATAAGTATATTATTTGTTTGATGTCCGACCAATAAAAATGTGATTTTAAAAACTTTCAATTACCTAAGTTAAAGATTTACGCTTCACAATTACTCATTGGATTATTGCAAATCTTTCATTATATAATTCAATAAACAAGGTCACCTCTGTGGTCTACCGGTTCAGTTGTTGGAGTTGACTGCAAGAGGTCGCGGTTTCGATTCCTGGGTAGGGCAACAAAAAGGGATTTGGGTTTTTCCAATTTTCTAATAAAAAAATCGTTGCTCTGGATTGGATAAAATATGTGCCCGGTTAGCGATGGGCTTGCCACCTATCACATGGTGAGACTTAGTATCTTCGGCTAGTCGTGGGTGTCCTGGTTGTGCCTCTGCATAACTCTTCGGGGACATGGGCGAAAAGATATTTTTTTTAATTCAATATATTAAACATATTAGACACCATCATAAACATAACATTCGTGCCAAGAAAATAGAATTATAACCATTGACTAACACCCATAACACAAGCACATAATTTCTTTACTTTTAGGTTAGATTCAATTTGTGTAACTTGTCTAGAAAAAAAAAATGATGTGCACACAAGGTAAACGGAGGTTTTTGGATTAGTACAAAATAGAATAGAATAGAGTAACTCTTTATTGCGCACCAAAATAGTATAATAGTAGAGGAGGTTCTTTAACGAGTTTTTAACTTTCGCAAAGCGTAAATAGGTACTTTCGGATAATTCAATGTGACCCGTATATGCTGCACATACATTCGTTAGTCTTGCCGTGTCCCCCTGGAGTACGCTTCGTTCGTAGAAACCCATAAGAAGTTAAGAAGTCCAAATATCTCATGTTTACAAAAACGAATGTTCACGTCTTGACAACACGAGTTCTTTTTTATTATATGTTGCTTTTGATATACCTATCGTAACAAAAAGCCATGTCGTTTTCAAAAATCTAATTTATTTTTTTGCTGAAATTTATATAGCAGGCATTTTAACATTGCATCAGGACACACAATATTTGACTTTCGTATTTTCAATGTAAATATGCATTTATACTTTATGCAACAAATCAAGTATGTGAAAAGTTAATAAAATTAAAAATGTCAACACTTTCACATATACAAATTAACCTAATACGTCTTTTTCATAACTCAATATGTTTTGGTGGGGGTGACGGAGGTGGGATAGGTTGACGGTAGTGCTTATCGTATATCTCATCCCAGAACCGAGTCCGTTCTTTTAGAAGAGATCCTTTAAGTTGTATTGTCTGTTTTAAAACATATGAGGAGACCAATCTGCACCAACAGCAGGCCATTGCGGAAATCTGAATTTGCTGGTACGGGGTATCTGTACGAGAATACGTTGATCGATAATTTATTATTTAGATAATATCGCGAATACTACAACAAGAGAATTTTGTTCATCAAGTGTTTACATTATGTATGTAGCCTAATATATTCTTTGCAATCTTATAAAGGAAGTTTAGCTGAATGGATTTTAAAATGTGCAGTGTCCTCATTAGGTTTAACTAGTTCTATTTTTTACTAAATAGGAACTAAACACGAAGACAACAATGGGTGCCATGTCATGTACCGACATTATACGCGTACAATGATAACCAACACCTATATCAAATAGAATAAACAATATCATAAGGTTCAAATTTTACAATTTGCAAACAAGGAGTACCCCAAGGGAGTGTCTTGGTACCTTTTTTATTTTTTTACCAAATATTAATGATTTACCGGAAGTGACATCACATCTGTGTATACTTTTTCTTGTGGATGACATAATGTTATTATTAAATTCAGAAAATAGTACACTCTAAGAACACACAAC
The DNA here is from genome assembly GCA_002245505.1 of Calephelis nemesis. Taxonomy (NCBI): domain Eukaryota; kingdom Metazoa; phylum Arthropoda; class Insecta; order Lepidoptera; family Riodinidae; genus Calephelis; species Calephelis nemesis. The sequence goes on from NJDD01010238.1 coordinate 21,814, forward strand.
AAATACGACGTTGAATTAAATCATTAAAAGTTTGTATTTTTTTAATAATTGTAATTCTAAAAAAACTGTACTAAACATAATTTTATACATTAACTATTTTGGGAAATCTCGTATCGAACATGTTTTGTTCCAAATTAGCTGGATTCGTAAAAGTTATAAGGAGAATTAACAGACTCAAAAGAATTAACAATAACAGCTGCATACCATGGATATGTTTCTTCAGTACCGAAGCACTGCATTTTTATGTGAGAAGTCAGTAAACAAACACAAGGTTCTCCTGATGGTAAGAGACAACCGTGATCTATAGGCGCAATAGGTGCATCGCAGTTCTGAGGCCGGGATGGAAGACCTATTGGGCAGACTTGAACATGAAATTTTCATCAGGCGGCAAGAATAGGCGATGGATCTCTACCTGAGCAAGTTGCTGGTCAGCACTCTACCACCAGCAGTCTTGTTGGTAATGACATATATTTTCACCTGTGCTTGCCTTTTACGAGGTGCCTGGCAGCAATGCAGACGATCTGTTCTACTAAGTGGACGCGGACTAAAAATTACTTGACATAGAATGGTAATATATTTTTAGTTAGTAAGTACTAAAAAAAGAAGTATCTTCACGCCCATATCCCCGAAGAGGTAGGCAGAGGTACAACCAAGGCACCCACGACTAGCCGAAGACACTAAGTCCCACAATGTGATAGGTAGCAAGCCTATCGCCAACCGGGCACATTTCCAATCCCAACCAACATTTTGTAATTAGAAAATTGTAAAATCCAATTTTATTTTTGTTGGCCGACCCAGGATTCGAACCCGGGACCTCATGCAGTCAAGTCCAAGGACCGCCCGGACCGCTAGACCACAGAGGCGATAAAAAAATATTAAAGTACTATTAGAATTACTTTTATGAGAGTGTGAATACAATGTTGCTTTAGTTGCTAAAAGATGATAAAAGTTCTGTTTTGGTAAAAAAATGTATGGTATTTTTGTATACGTATTAAATACAATGATGTCACTACTTACCTCGGTACCAGTCACAACTAACCTCGGTGGTAGAGAGTTGTGACAAGGGAAGTGGTCTTTAATGTTGATGATTGTTTTGAAAACAGAAGGAATGGCGCTAAACTTATTCATATAAGTCATAACTCTTCGACTAGACGTGGGTATATATCTACCTACCTCTTCCTAGATACGGACTTAAAGATATTTTAATTATGGTATAAATAAATAAATATCTCTGGACAAGTTACACAAATCGAATCTAACCCCTTATTAAATTATTATAGTAAGCATGCGCGAGCATCGATAAGTTTCAAAGTTTGGTGGACTGGAACACGGCGTGCGGGGTGAGGGATGCCGATTCCGCGCTCCGCCCACTCACGAGGGGAAAGTACATCGAAACGTAAATATTTGCTGAGTGCCTATAAGGCCTTAACTATTATCATTAAAATACTTATTAATAAATACCTAATATCTATAAAGTTTGAAACAGCTAAATTTATTTTAAAATTTGTCATCGTGAAAAGGCCAGACATTCTTGCTAGGATTGTATGCAAAACATAGATAAAATTTTAGTATATAAATTCTATGACAGACTACTTTTTAACCAGGGCCGGGTTTAAACTCAATGCCACTCCTGGGCACCGGAAAAAAGTCCGCCCTATTAGTAGTTTTTTTTTAATGATATTGGAAGGCAAACAAGCAGACGGATTTCCTGATGGTAAGGTCAATTCACGTCACCTAGAGACACCAAAGGTGGTAATGGTGCGTTGCCAACCTGGGGCCGGGATGTTAGGCCTCGAGCAAAAGTAAGTTTACCGGCTACCTTACCCTCCGAACCGGAACAGGTTATGACGTTATGGCGGTAGGAATAAGTAAGGCGGTGGTACCAATCCGGGCGAGTCGCTGCTAAACCTACCACCTAGTCAGAATTCACGGTGTTAGTGACGGTGAGCCTTTGCTCGCCTTTTAAGAGCTGCCTGGCAAGGAAGGCAGATGGTCTATTCTACAAAGGAGCCCGGACCAACACGGGGGAAACTAGAATTTTACTTATAGGGGGAAATACGTGTAAAAAGACGTTTTCATGCTGATTTTTTATTATTTTTGTAAGGTATGAATACTTACGTAATATATTGAAACTATCAGGTTATTTCATATATATATTTATATTTTTCCATAATTTACGACAGTATAACTTGAAAAGTAGCGGAGATTTCAGCTGATAAACATCGTAGGTTATCTTTCGACTTAACAGTTGGTGTGCATTATAGAAGCTGTAATTTTTATTTGAAATCAATGGCACAGAAAAATTAATTTTCTTTATACAATTACACTGAATATATACCTTCATCATAAGCGACATTTATATTTAAACAATTTTTCTGTGCTATTGATAAGACATTATAATGTTGTTTAATACGAATAAATGCTCATAAATATATGTATGAAATAACCTGTTATTTTGGATCAATAATATAATTACATATATATTTGCATAATTCTGTGCTTATCCCAACGTTATTGTATGGAAGCGAGAGTTGGGTATGTCAGAAAGATCATGAAAGTAGGATAAATGCGGTCGAAATGAGAGCACTACGGAAAATCTGTGGTGTAACGCTCGCTGACCGCATTCGTAACAGTGAGATCCGAGAAAGAGTGGGATTGAAAGAATTTTTTTTTCTTTTTTTTTGGAGGGTAGGCATCAGTACATACATACTTTGAGAGTGTTCTAGGTTTTAATTTGTTTTTACTAGTTTATTTTTTACTTACATTTAAATGTGTTAGTTTTTTAAACATTTAAGCATCATACTTAATCAATTTTCCTAAAAGTTTCACTGTTTACACAAACCATGGATATATCACTAGCAATGTCATCTAACCTTGAAGAGGTCACAAGTTTTTTTGCATCTAAAATGGCGGAATATGCTGACAAAATTCGGAAAATAGCTTCTTCAGGATCGTCGGCAGCTCCTGACTTAAATTTACTAGCACAGGACTTCTCAAACTTTAAGTCTCTTATCTGGAAAGCTGTATCCTTATTAAAAAATCAGTTGGAATTCCTATCATTGGGTGTTGAAAGACACGAGGCGCGGCTGAGAAGAAAAGTGCTGTTATTACATGGTGTCACTGAAGATCAGCATGAAGTACTTGTTAGTAAGGTTACACGAATTTTTAACAATCAGTTGGGTCAGGCTGAGTTCTCTTCCAATTTCATTGAAGTCTGTCATCGTATGGGTTTTTTCAAAGGAAAAGCAAGGCCTATTTTGATTAGATTCCGTGAATTCCATCACAGGGACATGATATGGAGCAACAATCGCAACAAAATGTATTTTTAAATGAAATGCAGTCCAACCGGTGTGATATTGTTGCGGGTATCCCCCAGGGGTGCATTTTGTCTCCCTTAATGTTTTCAATATTTATTAATACAATCACTGCGGTAATTTCTTCTAACTTTCATTTATATGCATATGATTTGCAGATTTACCGTCATTTTAGTACTTCGGATAAGACTAGCGCCCTGATTTCTTTAAATGACGATCTTCGTGCAATTAGCTTGTGGGCTGAATCCTACGGTCTTTTAGTTAACCCTTTAAAATCAAAAGCTATAATATAAAAGCTTGGATCTATTGATTTTTCCAGTCTGCCACCTATAGTTTACAACGGTACTCA
>NJDD01010241.1:0-25944 GCA_002245505.1 Calephelis nemesis
TCTGTTTTTTTTTCAATCATTCACGATATTGAAAGGCAAACACGAATTTGAAGTTAATATTTCGTCTCATATTCATCGTAGCTTTCGATGATATTTCGCTTTGTATACCGGGTGGCTTCATCGCATTGACGGTTTAATTTGGAATATAGGTTTTTTTTTTATGACATTGGAAGGCAAACAAGCAGACGGATTTCATTTAACTTTACTATGACAAGTGTTGAATCGTAGACGATTTTGTCTGGCCTTCAAATTGCAAAATACTCGGACAACGCAAAAAAAATACTGGTGTATTTATTACTGTTCAAATGATCACAAACAATTACTTTTATAACTTAAATGATATTACGTCAAATTTTAAGATTATCGGCGTATAATATAAAAAAATGAGTCGCCTCTGTGGTCGAGCGGTCCGGGTGTTGGACTTGACTGCATGAGGTCTCGGGTTCGAATCTCGGGTCGGCTAACAAAAAGAAAATTGGATTTTTCCAATTTTCTAATAAAAAAAAATGTTGGTTGGGATTGGAAACGTGCCCGGTTGGCGATAGGCTTGCCACCTATCACATTATGGGACTTAGTATCTTCGGCTAGTCGTGGGTGCCCTGGTTGTGCCTCTGCCTACCTCTTCAGGGATATGGGAGTGAAGATACTTAATATAAAAAAAGAAATAAAAATATTACTAACATAATAACTTTAATCAAGCACCACCACGTTATTCAAACTTTTCCTATAAATAATTTACGATGACGATATCGATGTTACTGCCCTAAACTCATAGTAAGAGCACCTTTATACTTGCAAATTTTTGTTTAATAATTATAACGCGATGGACTTTTTTTCGGGCGTCTTTATTATCATGACTTTATAATAAAAAAAAACTGAAAATAAAGTAAAAAGCTATTTAAAACAAAATTGTAAAACATAGTAGAAAATTTTCTTGCAACTATTTATAGCTAATTAAAGAAAAAGTAAATTGATTTTATCTTGTTCAAGTTCAAGACTAACCAATTACGAAAAACATAGACAAGGCTTCAGTGGCTGTAGACTGCTCATTAATACCCAAGAAAAAAATAAAAACTAATTACGTCAAAGTTAAAAAGGCTATTCGAACAGGACTGAAAAATATTGTTAGCAGTTTACTTGAAAGCAAATGACGTGGTAAAAGTTAAAAAATCATTAAAATTAAAGGTTTAGCTGAATTAAGCTTCTAAGGTCAAAACATATAAATAAATATTTTTTTATATAGTAGCTTGAATTTTTGATTCCCCGCACTTTATGATTCTCTATCAAGTTCAATCGTCAGTCCTAAAGGCTCATAAAATCTGAGTTCAAGCTTATTATGTCACTAATAACTGATATTGTATTATGATACCATCTATGTAACAGAGTTCAGTAATGTTCATGTATCAAACTAGTATACTTTATCGTCAATCGAATGTATTTCACTATTATTCTTCTTCTTCGCCGATTTTAATAAACAATGAACTAAATTTTTTTTTTTTACGATATTGGAAGGCAAACAAGCAGACGGATTTTGTGATGGTAAGAAATTGATGCCGCCTAGAGACACCAAAGGTTGTAATGGTGTGTTGCCGACCTGAGGCCGGGATGTTAGGCATTGAGCAAAAGTAAATATATCGGCTTCCTTACCCTCCGAACCGGCACACGTCTACGGCAAGCACCGACGTTATGGAGGCAGGAATAGGCAAGGCGGTGGTACCAATCCGGGTGAGTCGCTGTGAAACTCTACCACCTAGTGAGATGTCACGGTGCTAGTGACGGTAAGCCTATGCTCGCCTTTTACGAGCTGCGTGGCAGGAAGGCAGATGGTCTATTTTGCAAAGGAGCCCGGACCAACACGGGGATTATTTTGACGTTTTTTTTATAATAATATCATTAAAGTTGGTTCATTTATTCAATTATTTTATTTTTTTAGACTAACCAAAAGAAAACACAAAAAATTGCGTTTTAAAATATCATTTGAACACAGGTATTTTGGTTATTTATATAACGGAACATTTTCAATTTAAAGACAAAGCTCTCTTTCCATTTTTTATAATATACATGGAAATGATTCCTTTAATCTTTGCGCAAAATTAAAATTTGTAGACTCAGTGGGTACCGTCATATGACTAAACAGTAAACATCAAAGGAATGTAATATTTACTCATGTGGCTTATGCGGACCGAATTAATACTATTTACTCAGTACTTGGGCCGAAATTTACTTTAGAATATGAACTCTGCTGTTTTTTCATTTTATCAATGATGTTGCGTTATAATAAATATTATCAAAGTTTTTGAGATTTTTAAGAAAAACTGCAAAGGATTTTTTTTTATTTTCCCTTACAAACTGAACGGGTGGAATGAAGTTCGCCAAGATAGCTAGCAGTTATATAAATATTAGTACAAATTTTCATCTTGAAAAAACAGTGGAAGTAGAAATCCATAACATGAAAGTGTGAAACGAGAGTATATACAATATAACATCATGATTTTTTCTTAATATAAAATTTTGTTCGCAAATTAAGGCAAGTTTCTTCACTTTTTTGTAGATGGTGATTATTAGGGTTGCTAGATAGATTGCGTACCTATACTTCTAACTACATACATAGACCAACCGCTAGGCTCGGGTTTGATATTCAACAGGGGCAAGCGTTTGTTTATCACACACATTTAAATGTCTGCGTTTCATGGTCTGGGTGTTTATTCATTTATTAAATTAATTCGGATTACTATTTAAGTATTTCTATGTATTAGAATCGTTGTCTAACACCCATAACACAAGCATATAATTTGCTTACTTTGGGGCTACATACAATTTGTGTAACTTGTCCAGTGGTATTTATAGCCCGTCGCTCCAACCGATCTACCTGCACGATGTTAGGTTTACTGGCGATAATAGTCCTGTTCTTGATGATAGACCGGTCCCAGTAGAGCTTCGCATGGCTATTCTCAAGAACTGACTCCGGTGTATACTTGTAATAAGGCAATTTCAAAACCTATAAGTCCATATCGAAGAGCAAACTGCTGGTGGATAATCTTGGCTACTTGGTTATATTTGTGTAAGTGATAAGAACAATTACTGAAAAAAAATTGTCTAATGGACTCACCAGGACGATGGTATGCTCGACATATTATGTCAACTGTGCCATCCGTCATGATAGATTTCCGATAGTTATTAGTCTTGATAACCTTGTCCGCAATTGTACGAGGAAACCTTCGGTTTTACCGAATCGTAACCAAGACTCGGATTCTAGTGTATCGACATCAGGCCCTCAAAGAACCTGATAAAATGGACCATGTAGTTCTTTGCTCTACCATACGTCCAAGCGATCCTGAGTGCTAAGAACCACCGGTTTATGCCAGTTTTCTTTACCTAAGGAGAGCGGCGTGAGTCCAATATCTACTGACACAACATCACGATGCATTTCACACTCAACATTTAGTAAGTATCCTCTAAAATTGTGTAGAGGTTGTATGGAGGTTTTTGGCGTTAAGGAAGCCACGTCCTCTAGATTTTCGAAGAATATACAATCTTATCACAGATGAGCGTGGATGATGCATGCGATATGTTGTCAATAATTTACGAATTCTTCAATTCTCCTAAACTTTTAATAGTCAATCCAGGCGGTGGAAAGACCTTCACCAATCAATCCCATGTCAATAAGGAGTAGCTTCTTACTAGTACCACGAGACCCAACTCTACATCCAATTTGAGCAGGATCTAAAATAAAATTTGCATAAAAATGCTTATTTAATTTTGAGGTCAAAATGGATGTAGGTAATTTACCAAGTGTAGATAGGCACGTAATGGGTCTAAAGTATTTAGGATCCGTGGTACTGCTGGATTTATGAAGCAAAAAGGTGATTCTTGTTGTTACAAAATATAGGAGAGAACTAGATTTAATGGCCTCTTGGAATTCAACACCTAATTATTACTTTTATTATTGTTATATGCACCAAAACCAGAAACACGTTTTTTTTCTTTCTAATCTGATGTTTTATTATTCGTTGTAATTCTCCTTTTATTTTACAAATATTGAAACAAAACAGTTTTTGTAATTTGATTTCAAATTCATTTTCTATATATAAGTCAACCTTCACACAAATACATTTTATTTGTTAGGCATTTCGCACTAATACTGTACTGTGTTTTAAAATTACTAGTCCTCGGTCTGTGCTTAGTCTTCCTTTTTATGATTTATGTGTACAACGACGATAATTATAGAATCTGGAGATACAGCTTCCTGAACAGCGAGTAGGCTGACAGACATAAAGCAATTTTGCTGATTTCTCCTGCTACTGCAATCCATATTTATATTATAAATACGAAATTCGGTCTATTACGTTTTAAGGCTAAACCACATGCATATATTTAGATTTTTTTATATGCGTATAGTTATCTATCGCCGCTATTGTCTAGCGGTCCAGGTTTGAGACTTGACTTCATGAGGTCCCGGGTTCGATTCCCGGGTAGGGTAACAAAGAAAAATATTTTTTTTCAAATTGCTTATTAAAATAATGTTGCCCGGGATTAGATGTGTGCCCGGTTTGGCGATAGGCTTGCCACCCATCACATTGTGGGATTGAGTGTCTTCGGCTAGTTGTGGGTGCCCTGGTTGAGCCTCTACTTATCGATTCGGGGATATGGGCATGAAGATACTTTTTTGTAGTCATATAATATTATAGACTCTGTAAAGACCCCAGTTCAAACATTGGCTACTTTTTTTAAAACTCAGTACTCATAACACTTTAGACTGTAAAAGTTTGCATGAAAATCTATTATACGATGAAGTTGTTCACTAATAGATACCTACAACACAATTCCGTATGCAATCATTACGTAAGAACTTGCTATTGTTGTGTTCGGCTATCGGGTAACGTTAATTTTGCATTCATAGCGTCCTAGCGTCAGATTGAAAATTTACCACATAAAGCTTACTACATAAAGTATATTAATATATTATGTGAGATGGTCTCATATATATTAATATACTTTATGCATCTAACGACCAATATAAATAACCTATTTAGTATTTATAGATAAAGATAGGCTTGCTAGATATTTGTTTCTACGACGTTTTTGTTATTATGAAAAAATTACAACGGTTGCTTGACAACAATAGCTCGATATGATCTAGAATACATATATTATATCTAGAATATTGGCTTATGATGTATCTTTGTTTATCATATGACCGCAAAAGATAATCTTGTATTCGCAATAGAAGTTCTACCAGTTTTTGCTAACGTAAATACTTACAAGCTACTATATAAATATTTACGCGTGTACAAAGAAATGAAAAAAAAAACTGAAACATAAACAGAAACCGAATAGGACATAAATAATACTGAACATTTTTTACAGGATCCGTTTCGTCGTAAACCTCATATCTCTAATATAACATTTTTATGACACTTGTAAAAATTTTGTAATAGCTACACCCTCAACATTTTCAAGAAAGTCTATGTCAACGGCAAAATAAAATAAAATGAATGGAGCTTATCGGCTTCCGCAAGTGATGTTACAGCGCGTCCCAGATTTTAAAACGGACATTACGCCAATTCCCCAAAAAATTTAGGGCCGATAAAATTTAATTAGAAGATATTAGTACTGATGAATCACTGGACTTTGCAGTAACGTGTTTTTATAGTGCTTTTGGTGTAATTTTGTAATAAAATAGCATATCCGCGTGGTTTATTTCCATCGAAGCATTGTTTTCTCTTTAATCAAAAATATACCGCTTCAACTTAATACATTTTAATTAGACAATTTTGACATTGATCTCTGTTCTTCAATTATTGGAAAAGACAACATTAATTAAACACACTTCACGTAATTTGGTAAGAAATAAACAAATCCATAAAGTATTACATTATAGAAAACATTTAAGAAATATTTTACCTAATAGTGTGGTAGCCCGAGTTGCGTCAGAGTCGTAAGAGGCGAGCCTAAACTAAAGGCAACAAGAAAACTGGTGGTAGATGCTGTCCATCAAGTGTGTGCTGGTAGATTTGCACTACCTAACATCCTGGACACGGGACAGTGTCGTATCGTATCCATAGTCAACGATTGTCGCTTATAATGTGTTTATTCGGTGTCTTCTCACAAAAAAATAAGTACTCTATCCTTATCATTCTTTTTAGGGGTATTTAGTATTTAGTAGCGAAACCGGTTGGCTAAATATAAAAATAAAAAATAATGAAAAATATGTTGTGGAAAGTACAAGTGTTTCTAAATAAATTGTATTTAGTATTTCATTTATCTGGGGTATTTTAATTTTATATAAATACTAGCTGACCCGGCAGACGTTTCTCTGCTATATTTTTTTGCTGTGATGCACCCTCATCATTTAGGTTATGAAAAATAGATGTCAGCCGATTCTAAGACCTACTCAATATGCTCACATAATTTCATGAGAATTGGTAAAGCTGTTTAGGAGAAGTACGGTAACTAACATTGTGATACGGGAATTAAATAAATAAGAAGTGCTGTTATATATAAACATTTAATATCTTTAAATTTAATTATATATGTTGGTATGCTTAATATCTTTGTAACAACTTTTAGACACACAAATTCTGCATCTTTTTTAATAAATTTCATTTAATTTAGGATTTGGTATTATGGACAGATATTTATAGATGACTAGTTACAGAAGTTTATCCCTATCTTACGCAAAATAATAGCAGATTCAACTTCCCATTCCGGGTTAATAGGTGCTATCAGTATTAAGCTATCTATTCGAATAAATCTGAGGTCTTAAGACTTTAGATAATAGGAATTGACCTTTACACAATTTGAAACACCTTGAAATGGCAAGTTCAGCAGACATTATTAATTACAGTTCGTTGAATAGTAATTAAGATGCCTAAAGGTCATGCCAAAATGTGAAGTGTAGTTAGAAATTTAAAATTACAATTGATATTGTTAGCCTGCTGTGAACTTTTTTAATCGACTTTTATGTTCTTAACTTTATTGCATATTTGTTATGTATCTCATAGCAGAAAATTTTGTAAGATGAATCAATTTTAATAACAAAATAATGGGATTCTATTGTACTTTTCCACTACACACTGTATTTTGTATTATAGAAAAGTACAAATGTTATTTGAAAAAGTATTTTTACAAATTTAAAAGCTCTGTCTTTGTTTTGTCATGTCCTTTCTGGCCGGTTCCGTTTTAAATTCTTTTGTGCGCGCGTATTTTTGTGTGTTTTTTTTTATTATACTAGTTTTCTTCAAATTTACTGTATTTGTTTTTTTTTCAATAAGATTAGTTGACAAATAAGCATTCAAATCGAATCTTAGGAGCTGCATAGCAGGGAGAAATAAAATAAAGAAATAAAAGGACTTGGATCAACAGTAAAAACCAATAGTACGTCAAGCACTATTATAATATAAACATCAATAAAAGCGTCACACTTAACTACAACACGTAAGTCGATATAATCAGGCACAAATCATTTTTAATACATTTCAATTGAATTCATTCCAAAAACAAACTGATTATGAAAAATTTTGCATACTAAGTTCACGTTATATATCACGTAGTACCCTTATATGATCCTTAACATCTGCTAGTACACGATAGTAGCAAAAAATAGTCTAATCATTATTTGAAGTCTAAAATAACAGAAATAACTAGCAAAATTTGTATTTATCTTTGTCACTTGAAATTAACAAAAACACAACTTATTTTCAGCCTATCTATTAGTGACAGCCAAAACTTTTGCAAATTGCCTAAAAACTTCGTTGCTAAAATAATTCATTATCTTAAAAAGTTCCGATCCAGTTTTACTATTCGTCGGTAGAGAACAGCTTAAGGAAAAGTTTGCTAACTTTTGAGGTAATTTCGCTTTATTATTTTTTAGTCTCGAAAACTTTGCGGGTCTTATTTTCTCCAATAACAATTAGGTTATCTTACGATTTTAAAACATATTTGGATGTTTTCAAACTTTCAACACAGGTTTTTATGATATTGTCAACTTGTTATTTATTAAAAAACCTCTGTACGTATGGTGATATAATAATAGAAATGCTTCCTCTTTTTTTCCAGAGTTAGCTGACATTTATTGTATAGCAATCGCCTCTGTGGTCTATCGGTCCAGGTGTTGGACTTGACTGCAATAGGTCCTGGGTTCGAAACCCGGGTCGGGCAAAAGACGAAAATTTGGTTTTTCCAATTTTCTAATAAAAAAACTATGCTCGGGATTGTGCACATAATCTATACCTAAGTGTGCCAAATTGAATATTCCTACCTAACTATATACAATTTTCGTAAATAGGAGTCCAAAGCGTTTGCTTCACGTATTAATATTATGCTAGAAGACTGTGTCGCAGTGTCAATACCGAGTATTTATTCAAGACTAGCTGCTCCCCGCGGTTTCACCCGCGTAAGTCCCAATCCCGCGGGAACTCCGGGATAAAAAGTAGCCTATATGTTATTCTGAGTCTTCAGCTACCTACATACCAAATTTCATCGTAATCGGCTTTGTAGTTTTTGCGTGAAAGAGTAACAAACATCCATACATACAAACTTTCGCATTTATAATATTAATAGAATAACTTCCGTTACAAAATGATAACGGTGACTGATACAAATGTGTGTTATCATGTCCCCTGCAAAAGCAATTTGCCGCCTTATTGGTTGAGGAACCACAAAATAAATCTGAAACGCCTAATGTCTAAAACGTTTAGGTAGGTAATGTATTTCATACTGTTCATTACACATATTGCCTAGATATTAAATACGTTACCTAATGTTAGTGTTGCCGATGATGTAAAGACGTATATAGAAGAAGGAGTGTAACGACCTGTAAACGTGCTGCTCCAAAAAACAGGGCAAAAATCTATGATTTTGAATTAGTTGACTATACTCGATTGTGACTAATGTATAAAGTATATCTTACATGGCTCGTAGTGTATGTTACTTACATTTAAATATAGAATATCAGCAAACTGTAAATTTAATTTCTAAGTTCTCAATGCTCTCGTTTTATATATAAGACAATGATATGAATACAAAGACATTCTTTTTTAATAATTAAATGAATTTCAGGAGCATCCATATCCAGAAATACTGACAACTATGTTTCTCATACACATGTTTGCCCTGATGGAAATTGAACGCTAGTCTCGTAGGTGATCGGTGGCGCTAAATCTACAAGATAACTCTCTGTTAAAGAGGTGGTAAAGTTTATAAATTCAGTCAATCCTTTGATGTTTAGATATTTTATTTCTAACGATTCTATTTTGTGAGTATGTAGATATTGTTTAAGTTAACTACTAAAGGTAATTCATTGTAACAAAAGTTTAAGAAGGAAAACAAGATAAACTCAAAACATAGACGATGGATTAAAAGTGAAAATCCCTGTGAGTATTCTTGCTCGACAAATGCGTACAAAGGCAAGTATAAAAATAGGAAACACTAGGTAATTTCTTGAAATCGCTCTGATGGTTTTCTCGTCAAACCGAACAATAGATGGCCCACATACAAAAATACACGCCCATACATTTGCAAAATGAGGCAATTCGCTTGTCTCGTTTGTAAATAAATATCTTCACACCCTTACAAAATAAAATGGATATACGTTTTATATACATTGCATTATTTATAAAATTTATAACACAATTATACTAATACTATTTCATACTAACATTAATATTATAATACCTTTTATAATATATAACATTACAAAATTTGCGAAATAACTCAAATGTCTGTCAAAGTAAAATAAAACCAAAATTACCGTACAACTAAAGTAATATCTTTAAACTTTATTAAACTTAGGTTTATTCTTCTTAAAAAACCTATATTTCAGTTTCGAAAATTACAAAAGGGTTCACTGAAAATCTTGATTTTATCTGAAACCTGTAATTGAAACCTATAACCTTTTTTATTTATTTCGACTTCAGAAAGGGGATTGTGTTTTTCACCTGTAAGTGTGTACATGTATATATCTGACATTATAGCAAGAATGATTGTAGTGGTGTTAATATATTTTCAGCTTTTCTTAAGACTAAAATCTTTAATTAAATCACAATAGTCTAAGGAATAAGCTAAATCGTTTTCTACTGATAGAATAGTAAGCACTGAAAGCCGGTTTTGAGTCATTGAATTTCTTAAACAGTCACACAGTGCAAGTGACAGTAGGTATATTGAGAAAAAATTTTTTTTGTTTACTGATCCGGTTTGAGGTATAAAATAGCAACTTTATAAAAGTATTTACCTAGTTTAAAATTATATTATTGCCATCAAATAATTTGGACTCGAACATAACATAAAAAGCCTTGTAAACGCTAACCTTTGTAAGGGCCACTAGCAAGTTATTGGATAAAATTTAACAATGAATTGAACTGTCAATTACAAAGCGATGTAACTCGAGTTAGAATTTAATTCAGATTTAAATCTTCAACGCAGGAACGTACAAGTGTGTCTGAAACCAACTCCCTGAACCAAAATAAGCATTATATCAAAAGTCCAATTTGGTACAACTTGTGTCACATCTTAATTTCATAGTTAAGGAAACAGAGGAAATAGTGACGAAGAAAATTACAGTGCATCTAAAATCTACGTACAAACAACGATTAATTAAGCCCCTTTCCAGCGGTACACTTAAATTAGAAGCAAACCGCGTCTCCTTTGTGTTGCTATAGAGGTTTACAATAGCACCTCCTTTGTTTATCACATTTAAAACACACCATTTGTTTGTGAGGTTACAACTACGTATATTTCTGGAGCCCCTGCATTACCGAACTTATCTTGATGCACTGCTACAGAATGTAAGGACAGACTTACTTACATCTTTTTAGAGATGAAAAAACATTTTTAAACTAGCATTATCTTACTGATTCGAAGTAATACTCGTGTTGATCTGGATCCTTTGTAAAATATACCATCTGCTTTCCTGCCAGGCAGCTCGTAAGCACCGTGACATCTGAGTGGCTAATAAAGTTTTGCAGCTACTTGCCCGGTTTGCTACCACCGCTGTTATATTTTCTGCCGCCATAACGTCAATGCTCGCCATAAGGTAGCTTGCTTTTGCTCGAAGCCGAACACTTCGGCCTTAGGTTGGTAATGCCCCATTACCGCATTTAGTGTATCTAGGATCTAGGTGGATTGAATTTCTTACCATCATTAAACTGGTCTGCTTGTTTTTTCCAATATCCAGAAAGAGATCTTTGATCATAATACTGATTTTGCCCATCGAAACATAAATAATACGTAAAGCAAAAACTTCGGCCCTTTTTAAGAAAATTTCGAGGAAGGAGGAGTATGTAATTAGGCACACTTATAGTTTATATGCAGTAGATGTGGAGAACGCTAATATTTTTCAAAACATAAAACATTACACGTACTACCATGCATTCGACAATCACAAACAAACGTGTTGATACCGATAAAAGATCACAGATGGCGCACAAACTATATTCATGATGTTTCGAAACATAGCAGTTGGTATTGATAAATAAAGGTGGTGTTTTTTTTCATAAATATAACTGACAGTAGAACTTTAACATTGTTTTAACATTAATTTTTAGTAGTTTATATTGAGTAACTTATAATTAAAATTTATTGTGGTCGAATATCGACTTCTGGGTGACCACTAGTTTACATATATCTGTAATATTAAATTTATCATTATACATTACGGCTTAATATGAGAACAGAACGGCGTTACTAGTCCAATATCAAATATGAGTTATTAACAATTTATTTAAAATTCAAGGAAGTGTGAAAATTTTGTCGATGTACCTAGTTAAAAAATTGACAAATAAATTTTTCAAATCGCATTTCGTTTCATACAAATAGCCGGGTTTGAAAAATTTTAATTTTTAGAGTTTTATCAATAACACGTGCATCACTACATATTATGAAATAAAGTCACTTCCTCTGTCCCTATGTCCCTTTGTATGCTTAAATCCTTAAAACTACGGAACAGATTTTGATGCGGTTTAAATAGATACAGTGATTAAAGAGGAATGTTTATATGTATATTTTATGCGAAACCGGGGCGGACTTCTAGTTAAGTATAAGCCAGGACTAAGCAGTAAGCGGCATGAAGCTTCGGTGTTCGGAAATGTGGATTGCAAATGCGGCTGTGGAGGTACGGAACCATACCATCGTACGATTCAGACCCTCTGTCAATCTGTAGCTGTGGTTCACGAAGCGAAGCACCGCAAACACTCCGTCCTGAATTTTTAACATATTAATGTATTTTAAAAATCTAGAGCTCAGAGAGGCAAACTCCGCGGACCGCAGCGCGTTGTGGTACGGTTCCGTCTTATCATTTACTTGTAATGGTTTAATGATTACTTTTATAAAATAAAATAAAATAAATATCCCTGGACAAGTCACACAAATTTAATCTAACCCCGAAGTAAGCAAATTATATGCTTGTGTTATGGGTGTTAGTCAACGATACTAATACATAGAAATACTTAAATAGATACCAGAATAAATTTAATAAACACCCAGACCCGGAAATGCAGACATCTAAGTGATCATCACACAAATGCCTGCCCCCGTCGGGAATCGAACCCGAGCCTCACGGTTGGTCGGTGTAGCTAGGCGTGTACGCTAGCCACTCGACCAACGAGGCGGTCTATATACAGGCGGTTTATAATTTGTCTCTGTCTGGGACAGGCTAAGTGCATTAGGCCATACTGCCACGTCTCCCGCATTAATGAATTATTTTTCTTGTTATTCACTTCTTCAGTTTCTTGTAATAAGAATAATAATCGTTATGAATTGTTATGTCAGGGTCTTGAGTAAAGCCTCTTTACTCGAAGTAACTAAATCTTGGTGAGTTTTGCCATGAAGAGGAAATACATCATACTCTAGTTTTTTTATAAATATATGAATGCACATTAATTGAACAAAATCGAATCAAACGGCATCTAAATTAATCAATGTCCATGACACACGAAGTTCAATAACTACGAAAAAATTACAACCATCTTCTTTCACGATGACGTCAAAACTTTCATGCTTAAATAAGAGCACAAGGTAGAATATTTTGTGTTCTTCGTATAACAAAATGTCACGTTATAAACTATTCTAAATTGCAGCTCGAGCATGCAACTGTACCAATAACGCAGTTCATTTGTTTGTTGATTTAAGCCCGAGCCCGTTGGTATTACGTGCTGTTTGTAACGTATAACTACTGGTAGAAGTTTGTAGTCGCCAATTACGCCAATATACAGGAATCAGCAATGTAAGCTGAGTGATCGTTGATAATAAAAGCCTCTACGTTTAAATCACAAAAGGATTGTATTTTCTATATAGATGGGGTTCAAACTGATAAGAATGGAAACTAATAGTAACAGAAAAGAGTATATTCAATGTTTCCCATAATTTTATTAGGTGGTAGAGTTTTGCAGCGATTCACCCGGATCAGTACCACCGCCTTACCTATTCTTGCCGCCATAACGTCACAACGTGTTCCGGTTTGGAGGGTAAGGTAGCCGGTAAACTTACTTTTGCTCGAGGCCTAACATCCTGGCCTCAGGTTGGCAACACAACATTACCACCTCTGGTGTCTTTAGGAGGCGTGAATTTCTCACTATCAGGAAATCCGCCTGTTTGTTTGCCTTCCAATACCATAAAAAAATTGTTAATAATTGGAAAATCCAATATCTAACAAACTTTTTTGTCGTTCTTGTGATCTTTAACTACAAATGTTAATTTTTATATTTCAAAGTGTTAGGCATAGGTGTAACCTAAACATCCGTGATAAGCGGAATATAAAATAAAAGAATAAATAGTAACATAAAATAAGAAACAATCTTCCTTTCACTATTATTGGATACAATAATTAATCTAAATATAGGAATCTTGAGACAAGTTGGAATGACATAAGTTTTTATGTATCGAACAGAAGACAAATAGGGAAGTGAGTTGTCCAATAGAAAATTATCGCCACCGCCCACGGACATCCGCAAGTCCAAGAGTATCATAAATACGTTTCCACTTTAGTACGTCATACACCGTGTAAATGACAGCGTACCGAAAAATGAAACAATGGATTACGTATATGGTAGACATGCACATGTGTTATGTGTTATGCACATGCATATGTGTGCATATTTTCCACCTTTCTTTTACGTGTCAGGCTATTCGCGACGGATTTAGGCTTGCTGCCGCCCTAGGCCCCGTTCGATGCGCCGCCCATTTTGTTAAAGGAATTTCATTAATTTTGATCGAATATTTTAATTTTAAAATAACTTTATTTATTGAAATATTTTTTTTTTTACATAACCAATAAATATGACAGATAAATAAGATATAGTCAGATAAATAATAAATATTTTTTTTTACGTATTAATTTGAAAATTTCTTTTTCCTGGCTTTGGTCCGCGCTAAAACGTCAATTATATCATCATAATTAATTTCTTGGACTAGTTCAATAGACAGTAATAATGCAACAGCATTAAGTCTACCTTGGCCCATGCTTGCACGTAAATAGGTTTTTACCAATTCATTTTATTGCCTAACGTCTCTTCCAAATCGCCAGGATACTTACTGACTAGGTTATTGGAGAAATTTTGCAATTCGTTTGTATCTATCTATTCCAGATAAATCTTCGAAAAAATTGAAATTTTCGTAAAGCTTTTCATATGCACTTTTACGCCCGGCCAATTGTACATTCAGAGTATTTAGAATAGGGTAATAAACATTTGTGCGAAAATATTCTTGTCCAGAAGAAGGTGTTCTTTCATTTACCCGTGACTCATCTGGCTGAAGTCTTCTGGTTTTTTTTTGCGACGAGTGTCATAACGATAATAATTCTGAACTCCAGGTAGTGCTTTGGCTTTTTCTTCATATTTGGAAAATTGTCTGTCTCTCATGTTTTGAAGATATAGAGCTAGAGAACTATAGATCTAAACAACGGACGATAGATCAGCTTCAGATTCTTGAAGCTTCTTACTAGCAGCATTAAAACGATCTAAAATTACATTCCAAACGATGACTAGGATTGCTGTTTCCAAATGATGTAATTTTCGCTGCAATCCCGTAGCTACAGATCGCGTAGTCGGTTTCTCATCTCCGTTTCCGGCAATAAAGTCCAGTGCAACAATAATTGCAGACCACTCTTTCTCTAATGCGTAACATGCATCATGTCGAGCAGACCACCGAGTTTGAGAAAGATTCTTAACTCTTAAATTTGTACGCTGCGCCAAGATCTCCCAACGATGTGTAGATATAGTAAAAAAATGTATCGTTCTTGTAAAGTAGAAAAAAAGTCGACTGGTTCTGTTACCGATTCAACTGCACATGATCCTACCAAATTTAAAGAACGTAATCTGCTAAAGGATTGATTGTTTTCATTCGTGCCTGAAGGCCTGAATATATACCTGACATATTGCTTGCATTGTCATACGATTGACCACGACAGTTCATTATATCCAAACCATTATTTTCTAGAGATTTCAACAAAGCAAATTTTAACATATCAAAAATTTTGCCGCCCTTTGAATTATGGCGTCCTAGGCCCGGGCGAATAGCCATCACTGGCTATTCGTCTTTGGAACTCATTGCCAATACAGATTAAAAAGGCTGAATCCTTATGGTCTTTTAAAAAATTAATAAAAAAATATTATTTAAATACGCAGAATATAACTTAGAGCAATATCCTTAACATTGTGTTTTGCTTCTTTTTTTTTCTCTCCCTTTATAGATTGTGCATTCCATATATTATGTATGTATATTATTATCATAATAAATATAAATGTATTATTTATTTATTTAATTTATTATTACTTTATTGGTAATATACGTATGGTATATGTATTTTTGTAATTCTGTGCTTGTTATTATTTGTATGTATATTTAATGTACTTTATTTAAAGTGTATGTTTATATAAAATAAAAGATTTGTTTTTTTTATTACATTAAAATAAGTTTATTTTATGAAGCTCTACTTTGGTTTTTAAACTACTTAAATTGTCTCCTTCACCCTAAGGTTGTCTGGCAGAGATCGCTCTGAAGCGATAAGACCGCCTTTGTGCACCTGAATTAAATATTATTATAAGTGAAAAAGCATGTATTTTTTTTTGTAAATTTTGGTGCATAATAAAGTGTATTCATTCATTCATTCATACTTTGTTCGCTATACATTGGGGGCTGAAAAAGTGCTAAATATTAAACCACTTGTTTCCAACAAAAACTGTAAACGGAATTTTGAACTCTGATATGTATCTAAACTACCACAGAAGTTTTCGTTTCGGTGTCAAATATTAATTGTATACTTATAGGTTCTTAAGTCGTGTCCATCCGGACATAGCACCATTGTTAACTTAAAGGGGAAAGGGCTATAAATAATGAATACTCAATAAATAAATGTTCCTAAACAAGTTACACAAATTGAATCTAACCCCAAAGTAAGCAAATTATACGCTTGTGTTATGGGTATTTATCAACGATTCTAATACATAAAAATACATATATAGATACCAGAATAAATTTAATAAACTCCCAGACCCGGAAATGCAGACATCTAAATGTTCATCACACAAATGCCTGCCCCTGCCGGGAATCGAACGTGAGCCTTGCAGTTGCTCGTTGTAGCTAGGCGTGTATGCTAGCCACTCGACCAACGAGGCGGTCAATAGTATAAATGAAAATAAATATAAGTTCATGTCACAAGTCCTAAAACTCTCAACTTCCACAAAGCTGTTTCATGAAAGAAAAGAAAGATATTATGAAATAAATAATGTTATGTTGTGTTAGCGAATATGAGAACTGTCCTAATTATACAATTATGTCAATAGCCGACAGCTGTATTGAAACCAAGCACCGACATAGTCGCTTCCTTGTTGGATACAGTTTCAAATCGATGTTCTAGAACTTAGATATTAATTTTGTACTATATTTGAGTAAAGGTTATGATATATATAAAATTTTCAAATTTCAATTATTTTTGTGTAGTGTCTTCAATCCATAACAGACATATGACTCATTTAATGAAAATCGGCCTTTCTTTTGTTCTTTGATAGAATATGTTGAAACTCTGATATTTGTGTGACCAATATTTTATTTTTGGCATTAAATAGCGAACAGCTATACATATCTTCTCATGGTAATAGATAATCATGGCTTTTACGAACCATAGATGTTACAGGTACTTGCTGTCCTACGGCAAGGGCAATTGGGCCTTGCCATGTCATTGGGCCTATCGTGTATGTCTACAGGTCGCCCTTCCCTCAGAACTAGAATATGTCACGGTAGACTTGCAGGCAGGAATATAAAATAAAAGTTTTTACATAGCACTCTACCACCAACGGTCTTCTAAGTCATGACGAATATTTGTTCGCTTATTACGACCTGCTGGTCATGGTGGTGTTCTACATGGAGGACCTGAATCAACACGGAAAACATAAAAATAAGCTATTTTACTTTTTTACTTTCAAACTTACTTACTTACTTACTTACATACTTACTTTGTCCATATTGTGTAAAGCCAAGCAGGGAATCCATTTCACAACAGAGTCCACACATTCGTTAACCCTAGATGTTTAATGTTTATTAATATACTACGCAGCTACATTATTAATTATTCCTCGTTTACATTTTGATATTACACTGTATTTTATTAATATGATGTCATTATTTTAAAAGTATTACTTAAAGCAGATAATGTTATAATGTTTGCTGATAAAATAAAATATTTCTTAAAAAGCCTCGTATTAAGCAGATTTGCATATTGATGTATGTATGGGAAACGCAAGCGTTACTTTGGACGGTAAAGTACTTGCGGATAGACATTTAAATGTAACTGTAACTTGTAATATATGATATCTATATAAAAATAAGTATTAATAGGTATACCACAAATAGAAGTTACAGCAAAATAACGCCTGATTCTATAAAATAATACAAATCTAGTAGATATGTGACAACAAAATAAGTAATTTTGATTTTATTATTACAACAACAAGCGTATAAGTCCTGAGAAAAGGCGCTTCTATCATTTTTTACACCTCTCTTATAACTTGTAATGATATGACTGTTATTGTACAAAATATTTGAAAACAGAATTGGTATTTCTTAGTTTTATCTTTTCAGAACAAAATTCTAGTTTCGTCATCTTAAAATACTATTGAAAGGAACTTGATGCACTCCATTTTAATTTTACAAGGCACTAAAATAATGAATAGTAGATTAAAAAATTTCCTGTTTTAATGAATGTAACACAAGTACAGCTGAGTGTGCAAATATATGGACAGCCTGCAAGTACAATTCTGAAAAAAGGACATAAACCACCACTAACAAGGATATGTACCACTTAAATTTGGTATTCCTATATTTTTCTGTTTTTAGAAAAAACATAAAAATCAAAAGAAAATAAAAACTTCTTATCTCCCGACATGTGCGTATGTGTGTGTGTATGTGTGTGTGTTTGTGTGTGTGTATGTGTGAGTGTGTGAGTGTGTGTGTCTATGACATCATAACTCCTCAACTGAAAACGATACGGACTGTTTGGAATTCGCCTTGATTACGATGGTTTTGGAAATTCTTAATGAATAAAATATACTCGTAGCTAGCTAACGAAAAAATGTAATTAATTGTACGATTCTTCTTTTTCTTTCTAAAGTGCACATACATAAACAAGTAACAGAAATCAATATAGCGACACGTCAATTTATTGAAGTGACAAAAACAATTTTGGGATGACTTCAGTTTAAACATTTCTGGTGTTTAATTTTTGAGTTACATGTAAATCTCTTTGCCAGTAGGTACAGTACTTGACCCTTCATTTTATTATGGTAACGTAATAGAATATTGCGATTTATTGAAAGGTTGATAAAATGTGAAATTGTTGTGCTTATATTAATTAAATGCTATATAAAATCAATATTACAGTTGTTTTTGTATTTCATGAAAACTTCTTCAAAAAGACTAATTCCTATTAATAAATGTTATTTTAAAGTAATGGAATATATTTCATTGTTACAGATTCGAGAAGTTAAAAAAAATTCGTTCGTCGAATGCATCATGTTATTGAAATGACGTCCAAGCAATATGGAAATAACCCGATCATCCATTGCGAGATGTGGCGTATACATCTTATTTATTATCACCCATACTCCGATACTGCACGGCGAAGAACAATCCCAGTGTCCGAGTCTAGCAGAGAATCCTATATGCCCATGTTATAATTTTAAAGAAGGTATTTTTCATTATATTTCATTTAACTTATGATATCTAGTTTATGTGAAATAAATTCACATTTAAGAAATCAAAATAGCCCGTTTTCCCCGTGTTGGTCCGGGCTCCTTTGCAGAATAGACCATCAGCCTTTCTGGCCAGGCCGCTCGTAAAAGGCGAGCATAGGCTTATTATCACTAACACCGTGACATCTGACTAGGTGGTAGAGTTTCGCAGCGACTCGCCCGGTTTTGTACCACCGCCTTACCTATTCCTGCCGCCATAACGTCATGACGTGTTCCGGGCCGCAGGGTAAGGCTACCTTACCCTGCGGCCCGGACTTACTTTTGCTCGAGGTCTAACATGTCCTGTCCTCAGGTAGGCAACGCACCATTACCATCTTTGGTGTCTCTAGGCGGCGTGAATTTCTTACCATCAGGAAATCCGTCTGCTTGTTTGCCTTCCTATAACATATAAAAAAGCAGTTCCTATCAATTGCAATTCATTTTGTGTTACATAGAACCTCAAAAAAGGAACTGCAGCTATTGACGACCTGCCAAAAGTTTGCAGGTATATGTCTGGATCTGATCTGATACATTACTGATTCATTCAATTATATAATTTCTTTCTCCTTAATAATATAAAATTAATCTTTTTTTGTATTTAATATGTTATCTTTATAAATCTTTAGAAATATAAAATCTGATATTTAATCTGTAGGAATATTTAAAATATTTATAGAAATCGAATCATGCATATTTATGATAATATTCTTGTTTAGATATTTCTAAAGAAGAAAAACCGTAGGCAGAGGCACAAACATAGCACCCACAACTAGCAAAAACACACCACAACGTGATAAGTGACAAGCCTGTCGCTAATCGGACACATATCGTATCCCGGGTATCATTATTTTTTGTTACAAAATTAAAAATACACATATTTTTTTTCGTTTTTATTGGAGATCCCCGGGTTCGATCCCTCAAGAGTTTAAGTCCGACCGCTGGACACAGAGGCGATAAGAAAGAAATGGAATCAGACTCACGAATTGATACCTTCAGATTTTGCAATAGGTCGTTAATAGCTGCATTTATTTTAAGTGTCCATATCAATAAATATTAAATTAAATTAAATTTTAAGTTTAAGTAACAATTTTCATAATATTAATTCTTTGTTATTAATTTAATGCTATTCCAGATAACAATATACACCCTGATTTTTTATCACCATCCAAATTTTAATATGTTGATCTTAAGTGAAAATAATTAAATACGTGTTTTTTCTTTTAGTATCCCAGTACTAAAATATTAAGCTATGACATCGCAAAGTCGTCTATAAAGTACCGTATCTACGCGCTGAGTGCTCTGACATGCTAGATAGCTACCTGCTAGATACCTATTTTTTTCATAAATGGACTTATTAATAGATACTTTATGCCTAGAAAAAATTTGGATGGTGATAAAAAAATCTTGCTGTATAATTAGTAACTTAAATCTATATAGCTGATTTAAAAAATAATTATAGTTTTATTGAGTATGTACTCGTATTTACAAAATATGGTTATAATTAGACACTATTAATTTCTCATTGATCGTTTAAATTTCAGGTTTATTTCTAGAATGTCCAAGTGCTACTCCTGATGTCGTGAAAAATGTGCTGACCAAAATAAAGGGAGTCATCCAATCTTTATCAATATATGACCTAGAAAGTTCAACAACAGAATTAAGATTAGATCTTTTTCCACCCCACTTAAGAATAATTAATTTACAAATTTCACAGTCATCCATTAACAAAATAAACTCAAACGCTTTTTCATCGTTTCGTAATTCTTTATCGTCTTTGAGTATAATATCCAGTAAATTAAGCAGGATTCCGTATGAATCTTTCATGGAATTAAATGGAATAGAAATAATTGATTTGCAACTGAATGACATTAAAGAAGTCGAGCCCAATTCTTTCAAAGGCTTAAAACTAAAAAAAGTTAATTTGAAGGGAAATAAAATTGCAAATATATCCGAAAATGCATTCCAAAGCTTAGGTGAAACTTTGACTGAGTTAGATCTGACTGAAAATGTTTTAGATGTATTTCCATTACACTCGCTTAGAAACCTTGCTAATCTTGCAAATTTGAGATTAGCTTGGAATAAAATCCACACAATCCATGACAGTAGTGACTTTATTTTACCTAGTCTTTCTACCTTAGATTTAAGTTCAAATTATCTTTATAAAATAGAAAAAAACAAATTCCAGTATATGCCAAATATAAAAGTTTTAACTTTTTTTAGTAATCAAATTAGGAGTATTGATGAACACGCATTTTTTTCACTAGAAAAGCTAGAAACTATTGATTTAAGTCGAAATAAAATTATTGCTATTGAAAGAAACACATTTCAGAGAAACACTAAGATACGTACAATAGATTTGAGTTATAACCACCTTCATCACATTAATGGTGTATTTTCTAATCTAAGACAACTTTCAGAGGTATTTTTATCAGAAAATAATATTTTCGAAATACCTGAAGATGCATTTATTAATGCAACAGGACTAACTGTTCTAAATTTAGAACATAACGCTATACACACCTTACATAAGCATTGTTTTGATTATTTGCAAAACCTCACACAATTACATATGGGATCAAATTTTTTGAAAAGGCTTCCTTATAATGTTTTTCAATATAATCATAAGTTAGTAATATTAAGTCTCGATAATAATGAAATAAACGAACTTGAAGATTTAATATTTAATGAATTAGTAACTTTAAGAGAAATACGTTTACAGAACAATAAACTACGTCATATTAAACGTAACGTTTTCAGTCCATTACCAAGTCTTTTAGAACTGCATTTGCAAAATAATCTCATTCAAAATATTGATTCTCATGCATTTATAACCCTTAAAAATCTTCAACATATAAATTTACAAGGAAATCGTCTGATGACTGTTGGTGATGTGTTTCCAAACAGAAACTCATCCTTAGTATCAATTCAATTAAGTGTAAATAATTTATCTTTATTGAAAAATAGTTCTCTAAGAGGACAAACAAATGTACAGATAATGTGGCTTACACAAAATAACATAAATGTTTTAACTTCTAACCTTTTTAACGACTTAACGAGTATACAAAGGCTTTATTTAAAAAATAACTCCATTGTTCATATTGAAGCTAAAACATTTATGTATCTTAAAAAAATTAAATATTTGGACATAAGTTACAATAAGATACTAACTTTAGGCAATGAAACATTTTATGATCTTTCAACACTTGAAGAATTATATCTACAAAATAATAATATAAAAGATATAACAAAACAAGCTTTCATTTTCCTAAAAAAATTAAAAATTCTTGATTTATCAAATAACGAGATAAGATTCTTAGATTTCAATATTTCATCTTTACCAATCAAACAATTGAGGCTGAATGAAAATTTTATTTCAGTAATTGACTCTATTTCTATCAAATCTTTACCAAATCTGAATAATTTAGAGTTAAAAAGTAATTCTCTTATAAGCAAAGAAATTACTTCCGTACAAGTCCCAGGCTTGAAATCTTTGGTTTTATCAAAAAATGTTTTTTTTTCTTTAGAAAATAAGACATTTTCTCATTTGCCATCACTACAATCTCTTACTTTAGAAATGTCAAACATATCTCAATTACCCTCTGCAACTTTTATAAAAAATCAAAATTTACTGAGAATCAATTTAGCTTACAATAATCTTAGAGATTTACATAAAGATGTTTTTGCTTACACGGCTATTTTACAAGAATTAAATTTAGATGGAAATAAATTTTTAGACTTTCCACATGTAGCACTGTTTAATATTACTTCGTTAGAGATATTGAATTTATGTCATAATCAACTTCAAAGTGTAGATTTTTTTAAATTCATTGGTTTGCAAAATTTAAGGACATTGAATTTGTGTAACAACCACATCTCAATTTTAAACGGTTTTAACTCACCGGCACTAAAAAATTTGATATCATTAAATTTAAGCAAAAATTTGCTAACAGTTCTTCCTCCAAACTTTTTTCAACATTCTTTAGGATTAAAAGACATAGATCTTTCACATAATTATTTCAAATTTATACCCAGTAATGGTTTATCAGAAGCAGTATTACCAACACTTACGACTTTAAATATGTCTTCAAATTCATTAGTTCAATTATTACAAACATATCCAATTAAGCAATTTCCTTTATTAGAAGAACTGATAGTCACAAACACAAACTTAACTATTATTACAAGTAAAGATTTCGAAAATTTCCCGTCTTTAAAAAAATTAATCTTATCACAGAACAGTATAATTCGGCTATCACCAGGAGCATTTTCTAAATTGTATAGTGTAGAGAAATTGGACTTAAGTGAAAATAAATTAGAAAACATTCCACGGGAAAGATTGCAAGGGCTCTTTTCTGTAAGACTCATTAACATTTCCCTAAATACAATTAAAGAACTAGAAGAATTTACGTCTGACCTACAAAACTTACAAACATTGGATCTATCGAGTAATCACATCACAAGAATAAACAAAGATATATTTAGAAATTTACGAAGCCTCAGCGAATTGAATTTGAGTGGCAACTGGATATCTTTTATTGCTTATGACGCATTTAAAAGTTTAAATAAATTATTACACGTAGACTTGAGTAGAAACTACTTTGAAGTAATCCACATAAAAATGTTGGCAACTCTAGAAACTCAAGTAAAAAACATAGCATTCAACGGTAAGTGTAAATTAATATTTATATTGCTATACGAATTTAAAAAATACGAGTTATACCGACCGCTTCGTTGGGCGAAGGGTACACGCTTAATTTCACCTCACACAAAAACCTCGAAGCTCGGGTTCGATTCCCAACGGGGGTAGGCATTTGTATGATGAACATAAGTTGTAACTTTGGGGTTAATTAACAATTTGTCCGAGGATATTTATTTATTTATTTAGGTAGGTATACTAGATTGTTTTTGAATTTGTGACGACTAGCGTCTGGTTAGTGATCATTTTTTTAATTCTTGAATTTTAATGACAACAATAAATATTTAAGCAATAGCTCGGTCTTACAAAAAACATACCTATTGGAGAAAATTGATCAAACTATTAATTTGTCTCCAAAATAAAAAAAATTTCACCTGACTATAAATTGTTGTATTATACGTTAACAGATTACATGAACATGTAAAATTGCATAAGTGCAATGATTTCCTTTTAATTAAAAATATCAGGTTATTGTTTATATTACTGTGAATTAGCAAAAATATCAGCTGACACTACGTTTATCGATAGAATAATTGTCTTAGATTGAATTAGATTGAATAATTTTGAAGGATATCACTGCTACTGCTGACACTGCTATCCACAGTGTCGCAGCTGATGTTACTAACATTGCTAACACGATGTCGCCCCAAAAGAAGTTAATAATGAATACGTGTAACGTATAGCTGTCAAAAAAATGTTTGTTTGGAAACTAAAATATGCTCTTGACTTTTACTTAAAGTATCAGAAAACAACATCAGACGGATTTGCTGATAAAGTGCTGTCACCCTTTGGCCTAGATAATAAACCTCTCATACAAATAAGTTTATCGACACACCACCCTCTTGCTTCAATTTCTATCCGTAAAATATTTTTAGTTTGACACTGAAATTATTTTCCGTCAAAATTACTGTGTAAATTTGATACACAAATGATTATTCTATAAAACAATTTACTAGACAGATTCTCGTATTTAACATAGTCTGAAATGTTTTAATTACTAATCATGTATTTACTTTCAGAGAATCCTCTTTCCTGTAACTGTGAATCACAAAATCTTTGGAGGTGGATGCAAGATCATAAAAAAATCATACTAAAAGGCAGCAGAAATTTGCGCTGTGAACACCCAGAAGAACTACATGGCTTTGCTTTTTTAGAACTGCCATTACAAAAGCTGTGTGATATACCAGTCATAGTTCGTATTGCCATACAAGATATCCAGACGTACTCTGTATTAGTCTCTTGGCAAAGTCGCAATCAAAGCGGCTTAAACGGATACCAAGTAGCTTACTTTAGAGAACAAATGCCAAACATAGTAAGTATCGTGCCAGCCAACTTAATGTCCACTATTTTTCATCTTACGCAAACATTTGATAAGAAATTCATTTTGAAATACACCGGCGTGATCGTATTTTATAATTATCACTAGAAACATTTTGTACAGCGTGCACAACAACAAGCATTTGAATACAAAGCCTGTGCATCACTTCAATGGACCATAAAAAATATTTATGTTCCTCATCCGTGAATATTTGGTTTTTGCTCTGAATCTATTTAAACTTTCTTTGTTTGAGTGTTTCTAGTTTAGCTATGTTTCTACGTTAAATGTTTATTACTTTTAATTTTCTTTTCATGTTTTTCTAATTTATGTATGTCAAGACTATAAATATAAAAAAAACTTAAGTTAAAGCGGTATTTATGTTAATTGATTTTTTATGTTACGTAGTAATCATAATAAGAATATCAGTTCATCAACACTTAATCTCAATCATTCTAACCCGTTCGCTGTTCCTTGTGATGTTTTTTTCCTTTTCTTCTGAATACGAATACGAACATGCATACGCCTGTAGCTATAAAGATACGGTAGATGCTATGTTTGTGCCGTTGTCCTGTCATCGGGGCGTATAGGCCAAACCATGGAGGATAGAAGTACGGAGGATTATCTCTGTGTATGAAAAGTGTCCGTCTGAACGCTATAAATTAAGGTGGCACCACAATAACAGCTGAGTAAATTTTAAAGGACGCGCCAAAAGT
>NJDD01010243.1:0-20234 GCA_002245505.1 Calephelis nemesis
TCTTCTGCCAGATGCGGGTGGCGCTCCAAAGTGAAGCGCTCGAAGGGGGAGAGCCTTCGAGGGTCCATATTGGACCCTCGCCAAAAAATGGGTGGAGTTGGTTGGGGGGTCCCCTCTGGCGGCTACGGGCCCCTGTCGTTGGTGACAACAGGGGTGTGTACCTACACAGCCCTACTGTGTGTGTTGGTGTGAGCCTCACGTGACGTTTTTCTTTTTCGGTGATCTTCCTTCAAGCGTCTTGCGCTGCGGCTGCGACCCGCGAACGGCAGGAACACTCGAACAAAGGAGGACGGACTTATACGAAATCGACGGCTAAGTACGGTACCAACACCATAAAAAATGTGAAGAGTGCTTACTACGGCAGGCGAGCGAGCGCTACAGAGCGAACGCTACGACTGCGCGGAGCGAGCGAGTGTAATATAAAAAGACCGTCTCGTTGCTCGAGGTTTTGACTTACATGCCTAACACTACTGACAAACCACAAGGCTCGGGTTTGTTTCCCGAAGGAGGCACACATTTGTGTGAAGAATATCTAGACGTCTGTATTTCCAGGTCTAGTTATTTATTAAAATTGTACTGGTATTTATATGAGTATTTCTTCCAGTATTGTTGACTAAACAAGCATATAATTTGCTTACTTTGGAGTTAGATTAAATTTTTGTAATTTGTACAAGGGTAATAATTTATTAATATACATCACTACATATGTAGTATAAAACAAAGTCCTTTCCTTTGTTCCTATTACTTTGTATGCTTAAATCTTTAAAACTACCTAGTATCTACGGAACGGATTTTGATGCGGTTTTTTTGTTTGTTTGTTTGTTTGTTTTTTTAATAGAATAATAGATTTATATTAATATTTCATAACAGTGCGAAGCCGGAGCGCGCCGTATGTTAAATATAATCACATATATATTTAATTTAATGTGTTTCGATGTCATTTTTGGTCAACGGAATAAATCTAAGTAGATTCGCAATACATTAATTTTTTGGACAGATTTTTACTTCTCGCGTGACGTACTAAAAATTTTGATCTTCTACCATTTTAAACCCACTATATTGTTCGCTATAAAACTGTGCTTTTATTTTACAATATTCCATATGATACCGATAATAAAGAAAGGATATAATGTGAGAATGTAATAAAAAATAATGTTTTTCAGTTTTACTAACAAGTAATTAAACATAAAGTTGACTGCCTCGTTGATCGAGTGGTAGCGTACACGCCTAACTACGCAGGCCAACCGCGAGGCTCGGGTTCGATTCCCGACGGGGGCAGGCATTTGTGTGATGCATTTAGATGTCTGCATTTCCGGGTCTGGGTGTTTACAAAATTTATTCTTGTATCTATTTAAGTATTAATATCGTTGACTAACACCCTTAATACAAGCATATAATTTTCTTACTTTGAGGTTAGATTCAATTTGTGTAACTTGTCCAGATATATTTATTATTATTATTTACAAAGAGGTGTTTTTTGCTAATATCTCATCCTACAAATCACAATTAACATTTTAGTTCAATAAGTTGCCATAACCTGTAATATTTTCTTTATTTTTACATAAAAGAAAATCTTAAACTATACTTAGAAAGAACCTACGCGTTTGTTCAAAGATAGTTACGACTTACGGCTATGGTGTAGGAAGAAAAGACCTCTAAAGTCTACTCAATTTATTAAATAATTATTATATATAAAATTGGTTGGACTCAACTTCCCACGTGTAAGAGGTTTATATTTGTCTTATTTTTTATGTTTTGAGTTAGGCTTCCCTGGTGGTAAAAATAACCATGGCCTATAGACATCATTTATGTTGTAGATGCTATCTTGTGGCCAAGTTGTTAGGCCAATTGTGCAAGTCTACCGGCTACCCTACCATCGGACCGGAAGATGACAAGTGTCATTATGGCGGCAGGAATAGGTAAGGCGGTGGATTCCTATTTCCTACCCGGATGAGTTGCCTTACCCATTGAAAATTGGTCGCCTCTAACGAGCTGCCTGTCATTAAGGTAGAAGGCAGAGAGGATACCATAAAATAAACTATAAAAAAACCCACACATATACATAGGTAGAGATAGTGGCCGCCATGTTGAAGAAGGATAAGAATATAGATAATATTGATTCTAGCTATAGGTGCTCAAATTAAGTGTTTTTTTTGTGTAAGAGGTCAGGTAATAAGCACACGGCTTTCCTAATGCTAAGAGATAACCATGGCCTATAGAAACCATAAATGTTACAGGTGCGTCAATACCCTGAGGCCGGATGTCCTATTGTGCAAGTCTAGGTGGGGTAGACCTCCAAACTGGAACATCACAGAGTTGTTATGGCGGTAGGAATATATCAAGAGGTGGATCCCTATCCGGGCAAGATACTGCACACCACTCTTCCACCAGTGGTCTTGTTAGTGATGACCTATATTTGATCTTGTGCTCGCCTTTTACGAGCTGCCTGACAGAGGCGAGCGTCAATTCTACTCAGCGGAAGGATAAGCGGTAAGTAAGGATGGGATTGAGTAAAAAGTAATACATTTTTGTTGCCTTCTATACCGATCTTCGATATCGCCTCTGTGGTCTAGCGGTTCAGTTGTTGGACTCGACTGTATGAGGTCCCGGGTTCGAATCCCGGGTCGGGCAACAGAAAGGAAATTGGGTTTTTCCAATTTTCTAGTTAAAAAAAAATGTTGCTCGGGATAGGTATGTGCCCGGTTGGCGATGGGCTTGCCACCTATCACATGGTGGGACTTAGTATCTTCGACTAGTCGTGGTCGCCCTGGTTCTGCCTCTGCCTACTTCTTCGATGATATTGGCGTGAAGATACTTTTTTTCTATATCGAATTTAAGAAGTTTAAATACCGTTTATTTAAAATCCTTGCTGTTGATTTTGTGGGGTTGAAGGATTTTGTTGAGTTTTTGAAATTAAGAACTGTTAGTATAAAGATCTATTGCTACACGAAGTTAATTTTTGAGTTGTTCCAACGTATTGCTAAACGAAGTTAACCGCGGGTATAGCCTAGTATCATCACAAATGGGAAATATTTTTTGCTGAAGTATGGACGTATAGTAAGCAAACGAAATATCCGACATCCTAACAATATGTTGTAAAGGTTACAAAGGTTTGAAAAAGTTGTATTTCGTTTGATAATTGTACTCCCCCAACGCATGACTCGAACTTTACCATATAAGGCAAGATCTATGACTACGTTTTGTGCGTTTAATATGAGTAGGTTCCCGCGGGAGAGCTACATAACTTTATACAACAAAAGTATGTTAGTGCTATTACTTATTCTGTCACAAAGCTATTTCTTATTCCTGAATAGGTAGGCAAAGACACAACCAGGGCACTTACGACTAGTCAAAAACGACAGGCGGACAAAAATGTGATAGGTGGCAAGCCTATCGCCAATCGGGCACATATCCAAACCCGGGCAACGTTTTCATTAGAAAATCGAAAAGACACACTTTCGTAATATTACTTATTCGCAGCTACGCCTGCGTAACTTGGCTTCTACTATACCGATTTAGACGAAACAAAGCCTATGTCACTCGTGGATAATGTAGCTTGGTGTAATGTAATGGTGAGAGTATAATTTTGCTGCAACACTCTGAAAACGAACCCGGGACTTCATGAAGTCAAGTCCAACAACGGACCGGACGAACTCTTAGTAGGAATTATATCGGCAATATACATTAAGAAGAGAACTTTAATTGAGTTCTAAATCATAATTTTTTCAACATTTCCCACTCTCTTATTTTTACCACTTTGGAAGTATCTATCTTTTAAAAGGTTGATTTTTAGAAAAAATCCGTAAAACTGTGCAACGTAGGTCGTCCTTCTACTAAATTTCAGCTGTTACTAATACTGGTTTCAGAATAAAGTGGGTGCGACGTACAGAAGGACGGATATAAGGGTTCTTTTTTCAACCATTTCGCTAAATCAAACTTATAGCACTCCTCATTTTACATTGAGGGTTAGTAGTTAAAATACTGTAATAATGGTTCCGACACACGAGATATAAAGAAAATACAATTATGTTTGAGCAAACAAAATGGACTAAGGCTTACAAATAATTTACATTTACAGACAGTGCGGGATTACTCAATAGACCAGACTAGGCCATGGCCTGGGGCCCCCGACGATCAAGGCCCCCAAGAAAATTTGACATAAATTTCTTTTCGAAATAAAATTTTCAATTTTTAAATATGTTTTTAACTTTCCCGAATTAAAAAAAATGTATTTATTTGTTATGTTTATTTTGTTTAATAGTAAAACAGAGCTTGCAAACCCAATCTATTTTATTTAAATAAAAAGTTTACAATATTTTTTCTAAAAAATAAAATAGCCTAGGCCCTACGCCTAGGCTAGGCCTAATCTGGCAATGTTTACAGACTCCGAAATAAAAAAGGACAATAAATTACATGGTTAATCGCGCGGGTTGGGCGGTACGAAGATAGGCGGGACAGCTGGCTGATAATAAATTTTCTAATTAGGGACAAATTACCGGAATATATCCCTAATGGCGAAATAATGCGAGGTGGTCAACGTATCAGTTTCAAGTATCTTCTTACGGGTATCTTTTTATGAATTACTCGAATCATAATTTTCGAATTCTTGTTTGTCAGTTTGTTACATAAAAATTGCATTCTAATTTTAGTTGAGTTGTAACTGTCGTCATAATTGGTCAAATGAAAATAGTGATATTTTGGATTGATGAAAGTATTTTGTTGCGATTAGAAGACCAACAAATAGACTGATCTCCTGCTTGTAAGAAATACACGGCACCTATACACAAATAGTTCGTTGGCAATTTAAGCGAAAAACGTTATACTTCTTGCGCATTCTTCTTAAGTGGCTACTCAAACAATACAAAATATAAAAAATAGCAAATATAGGAATTTGTTAAAACTAAATATACCCAGACAACAAAGATGAAACAAGATAAAAACAACATTATATAAATGAATGCTCCTGACCAAATTACACAAATTGAAATAAGCATATTTCATACTTGTGTTATGGGTATTAGTCAACGATTTTAATACATAGAAGTAGTTAAATTGATACCAGAAACAATAAAAACTTAACAAACACTTTAACTTGGAAATGACTACTACATCCAAATGTTAATCACACAAATGCCTGCAGCCGTCGAGAATCGAACACGAGACTCGCAGTTGGTCGGTGCATTTAGGCGTGTATGCTAGGCCCTCAACTAACAAGGCTGTCCATTCTTTCTTTCTGTTTTTCTTTAATTCTTTATTGTACACAAAAAGTCAAAAAACAAGTAAATATGTAACATTATACAAAAGGCGAGCTTATCTCTAAAAGAGATTTCTTCCAGCAAACCCATTCCCTTGTCCACAATGTGATAACTTTTACAGATATAATAAAAAAATAGCCATAACACAGCTTCTCCTCTTCCGAAGGAGCCTCACAGAGGAACAAAAAACATATGGTGGGTTCCACAGCTAGAAAAAATGAGACAAAAATGGAAATGCTATATACTAGAATATATATATACTAGAGCGAAAAACACCAGATTAGAACTTATTTGGACCAGTATAACATAGACCAAAAGCAATTAATTCAAAATAAAAGAAAAAAACGAAGCATGACGCCGATTCTGTAATATAACATTCAAAATATGGGCCTATGTATACAGTTCTACAATAAACTTCCCACTCATATGAAAGAACTTCCAATTAATAAATTTAAGAAATGTGTTAAATGTAAATTAAATCAAAAAGGTTATTATAACATTGCTGAATATTTAACAGATAAGACTGCTTGGGATTAGTTGCTCCTCATGCCAATCTCTTATAAAATATATTGTATCATTACATAAATTATTGTAAATCAATTTTAAAGTAAGAAAAAAAAAGACAAGCCCGCTGAGTTTCTTGCCGGATCATCTCAGTGTGCGGCCGCGTTCCGATCCGGTGGTAGATTTATTATTATATAGACCCGTCACAAGTGCCTCTTGTAGGTTTATGTGAAATAAAGATGATTTATTATTATTATTATTATAAAAAAATGATTAGCAGGCAATATTAGCAAGATACTTGCCGATGATATAACGAAAAACCTAGGCACACTCAAATAGAATGACAGATCATATTCAAACACTGATGAAGAAACAAATGAAGTATTATTACACTCTCATAACCAAGTATAGTCTAGAAGTTACAAACATGTAAGAAAAAAAAATCATAAAAAATACCAGCAAGTAAGGAGTGACATTTGCAAAAGACTTGATAACAGAAAACGTGAAATGGACCCTTAGCAGTTCTAAGCTTACAAGTCCTAAGGCTTAGACGATATATCCTCAAATTAGTAGACGAAATAGTCGGGCCTATACTAGTACACATTTTTAGAGGTTGCTTAGAGCATTGCTACACATCAGTTCCGTAGACTGAAGTAAAGATATTTAAAAAAAATAGCAGAATATATATACCCACAAATCTCACATCATGTAAGTGAAGAAAGTGCCATACACACTGGTGAGAAAAAATAGGGAAAGCGCTGGAGCGAAAACTATAAGCGTAAGATACGTTTGTGGATATAGAAGGAGCCGTTGTTAAAACAATCTTTACCAGCATTGTCAAAGCTTTAAAAAGTCATAAAATACCAAGTATACTAAGAAACTGGATATAAAGTTATGTTAAGCGATATAAGTAGAAGTAAGAGTCTGGTAATAAACAGCCTACTTACATAGATAAACGGTGCTGGTACTCTAGTAGTATTATATGTAGATGTAGCAAATCTTACCAATAGAAGCAATGAAAACATGCTACGTGACCCGAAGAAACAATCATTGAAAATAATAGAAAAGGTGTGTAATGAATACAAATTATGTGTTGACTAAAGAAAACCAGAACATATGCTCTTTGCGAGCAAAAGGAATATTGAACTTCGTTTCCATGGAACGACCCTTCCACTAGCTAATGAAGATAAATAAATGCCTTTGTGTCACTTTAGACAATAAGCTACGTTGGAAAAATCATATAAAACAAT
Organism: Calephelis nemesis; assembly: GCA_002245505.1. Lineage (NCBI taxonomy): Eukaryota > Metazoa > Arthropoda > Insecta > Lepidoptera > Riodinidae > Calephelis > Calephelis nemesis. The sequence continues at coordinate 7,010 of NJDD01010243.1, forward strand.
GGACTAAAGGACTAAATCATCACCCTAGCTCAATGCAAAAGGCTTATGAGTAAAAATAGGAGCTTGAAACCTAATGACTTACCATTTTACATTATGGTAACAATTCAATGGGATACGTAGTGATGGCGTGGCGACCCAGATTCAAACTAAGCATGCCACAGAAACAACTTTAAATCTTGTTTAGCAATCACAACGAACGTGAACGCAACACTTTCTGCAGTTATGGAGGCAATCTCTTTATTCAACAAGAAGCGGTTACATCTGCATTAAGACAAACACTAACAAGCTACTTGAAAAATATACACGCAAATGATGAAGCATCATTAGAGGTACTTGAAATATTCCACCTCCTAATCAAAATATCGTGAGGTAAAATTAAAAAACATATCCAGGAGCTACAAAAAATATTGAATAAATTAAATTAAATATTAAATTAAAAAACATATCCAGGATTAACCAAAAACCGATAAATTACGAATATACACAGATGACACGGAAACAACGGAAGGTACAAGAGCAGGACTATACTCACTCGATTTTAACATCAAAACAAGCACCAGCCCGGGGAATTTCAAAATAGTTTTCCAGACCGAACGCGTAGGTATACACTAGCTACAAAAGCAGTGCTGAATAAATATAAAACATAATAAAAAACATAAAAAGCAAAAAAATTAAAAATTATTACAGACAGAAAACCAATTTTATGTGCTCTAGAAAGTGACATTGTAAGCTTAAGTATTTTACCATACAATTTCGAATTCACATAATCAAATGCCAAAAGTCACTTAATTTTACCTTACGATTCTGAAATCATAATATTCATATACCTAACCAAATGAAACAAGTCACTTAAAAAATAGGTACAAACGAATTTGTACTACGGTGGATGAAAGGCCAAAGTGGTTCAGTAGGAAGCCATGCCGAAGATGAATGGTGAGAAGAGTATCGGTATAGAAAATGTTAGCACCGAAAATAATAATAATACCCTTCAATCAGCTCACGTCCTGGGATAAGAGAAAACACATACATGAAATTTGGAAAAATATGACAAATACTTCAGGGCTTGTACAATCTAAGAAAGCAGTACTAAGAATAGACAGGAAACTTCTTAAACTAAGCAGGCAAGATCTAATGACAGTGATAGGTTTTTTAACAATGCCCACTGAACAGGCATCTCCACACGATTGGTGTCACAGATAAAGAGCGTGCATGGAGGAAGACGAAATGCTACATCATGTACTCAGTACTACTTAAGTGTAAAGCTATGTCAAAACACCGGTATTAGCTCCGCGAAGGGCCTGGAACCATACGGGAAACCACAAGTAACTTGCAAGGAGTATTAGATCTCTGGAGAACCATACGGGAAACCACAAGTAACTTGCAAGGAGTATTAGATCTCTGGAGAAAGCTGGGATAGGTTGAACAGCCATAATATAACCAATACCGTTTTTACCATAAGGGCACACAGAGTCAGTGCCCAGGGCCCCGAAGTATCGACCATTCCACTTACTAAACCTTAAAATATTTATTTATTAATTTCGCAGATTAAAAATATATAAAATAAAAACAAAATATATAAAAGTAAATCTATATATATAAAAATCAATTGCTGTTCGTTAGTCTCGCTAAAACTCGAGAACTGCTGAACCGATTTCGCTAATTTTGGTTTTGAATTATTTGTTCAAGTCCAGGGAAGGTTTAAAAGATAAGAAAAAACTTGCGAGAAAACTAAGAAAACAAACATTTCACTTTTTCACTGAACGGGTGGAACGAAGTTCGCCGGGATAACTAGTTGTCAATAATTATGGGCATAGAAAGTGAAATTCTATAGACAATTTAGAGGATTCCATAGAAGATTTTGCTTAACAGTAATTCCGAAAGAAACTATTATCTTTATTATAAAAAAAACAGCAGCAGTATTATTGGTAACCCAAAAAATCATTGGGAAAAAAATTATGAAGTTCGATATCTCTATATTCCAATAGGGCCCCCAAGTTTTTATGTGTCCAAGGGCCCCAATATAATCATAACCATCCTGATCGTTGACGGTCACTGGCTTAGAAATACAGCTAAAGTTAGATAGACTATAACTAACAAAAAAAAACACTGACGTTATCTCAAATAGGTATGTACATTAGGCGGTGCTACCAAACTGGGCAAATCGTTATAAAGTTCTACCCTCTCGTTATGGTGCCAGAGTTAGTGAAAATTTCTGAAGATCACCTCCTGTGTATAAAAGCGTTTGGCTTATTTACTTCAACGGAATCCCAACCCATCAGGGAGAAAATATAACAAACATATATTTAACAATAAAATGTAAACAATTTTTTGTAATATAATGTAAGTACCTGGATTAGCTTGTTTATAAAACGACGGTTTCTAAAAATTAAACCTATCTAAATCTATTTATCGCATCCGAAACCAGCTACTTACTAAATTTCATGAAAATCGTTGGAGCAGATTCCAATATTCAGAAAATATATATACTTACTTATAAAACGTGTCTTTTTATTTGAAAGTACAATTGTTAATTTTATTGATTGTTAATTTTATATCGCGTTCATTATGAGACGGGGACTGCTTTTCAACCCGGTAGTAGTCATTATAAATTAGCTTTTACAAATTAACACTAATTTTACATGGATAAATAAATAATTCTAATGTTTTAAAGGGTTTCCTTGTCATTAGAATCATTAAAATATAACAGTGACATAAATGCGAAATAATAGCTATGTCCGTGATAAGGAAGATCTATCTGTACTGAACCTAATGACGTACTCGTTCTTGCCCTTTCAATACAACCCACGCACACGGGTGGCCTAAAAAGTATTTTCACGTTTTATTACTTAATACAAGTACCAAAAGCTGAGTAATAAGAAATATACGTTTCAATAAACCTGATAGATATCTGGACTATTCTTCTTTATAAAAAAAACACATGAAACAGCAAAATACACAAATTATAGGTAATCACTTTAAAGCTACTGAATTATAACAAACATACCTTAGACATTTTCATAAGTAATTATTGCTTAATACACAAAAAACACAAAATACAGGAAATAACAAACCAAAAAAAAAAACACCAAGTTATAAATAGATATGTAAAAGGTTTGATGGTCAAGGTGTATATGGTAATTATCACATAAAACTACGCACCGTCTAAAACCACCGGGTTGCACAGACCATTTCTGATATACAGCACTTTGGTTTTTATTAACACAAGGTTTGGATGGATGTGAACTCGCGGAGAAGCCAGCTGTGTATCGAAGCAGACCTGCGCAGTCAGCTCGATCGATCTCCCATTCAGACGCAGCTCGCCGCCTACATACAATCCAACAATTTTGCTTCAATTAGATAATAACACAAAAGCTCACTTAGTTCTTATAGCACTTAATATAATAAATACTTGAATGGTTTGTGGTTATATTTTAAGTTTATATTTTAAGGAGACGGGTATGCAGCACCGACGTACTGACTTATCATGAAACATCGCTCTGCGAGCTAATGACGTAGACCGATAACGCCGGTTGTCGATACTTGTGAACCTAACATTTACATTTTTTAACCATTATGGCGTTTTAAAAGTGATGGCTTTTTTGAAGTTTGTTTTTCCATCACTAAAAATGTATATTATAGACTATCGCCTCTGTGGTCGTACGGTCCGGTGTTTGACTCGACTTAACGAAGTTCCGGGTTCGATCGGGGTCGGCCAACAAATAGAAAATGTGTTTTTTTTTTCACCGACCGGGTTTAGATATGTGCCCGGTTGGCGACAGGTTTGCCACATTATATTGTGGGACTTCGTGTCTTTGGCAAGTCGTGGATACCCTGGTTGTACCTCTACCTATCTATAACGGAATATGGACATGAAGATCCTTTTTTTAACGCATACAGTATTCGCTTACCAAGCTAATTGAAACATCAAGATAAGTATAACTAAGAAACCACCAGTCGGATCATTATAAAACTAATATGGGACCGCCTCGGAATCATGGTCTATCTTTCCAAATAAGAATAATTAAAATGTTGAATTGTCGAAGAATTAAAAAAAAACAGTCGAATTTAGAACCTTCTCTTTTTTGAGTCGGTTGAAAAGATAGAGTTCTGCAACAAATCAAAATAGTATTATTACTGCTTAGACTATTCATGTTTTTTTGGTTACTAGCCATATATTTCCGTCACGTTAAAAAATGTATTTACATCTATATAATGACCGTGGTCATCGAAACCCGCTTGAACCAATTTTGCTAATTCTTTTTTGTTGTGTTGTTGTAAGAAGGTTCTTATGAAGAGAAAAACTGGAAATATAATAACAAGGAAAATAGGAGAAACAATATCCTAATTTTTCTCATCTATAAACTGTTTATACCTACCTAATGTCAAGCGACACGAAGTTTCAAAGGTCGCCTATGTATTTATTAGGTAGAGTTACTATAGGTAGAGTTATATAGGTACTCAGAATACCTCCACTGCTTCAACTATTCCTCCTGCTCTCTAATCATTTATTTATTTTACGCTTTATTGTACACGTAATATAGAATTGACAGTGAGAAAATACAAATATAAATATTGTACAAAAGGCGAGCTTATCTCTTATAAGAGATATCTTACAGCTAACCTAAGATAGAGAAAAACGATTAAAAATAAAAAGCGATAGGTAGACAGTGTACAAGCTTAATTTAATTAGTTTAATAAGATTAAAGAGATAAATAAAAATTAATTAAATTTATAAACTATTCTACATAAATACTTACTTAATACTAATATTAATAATAAAAAAGGTACCAAAAAAAACTAATATAAATGTTATATAGTTAAATTCTAACAATAAGTGCTACCATAAGGGCTAGAGGAGTAAAATAATTTTAAACAATTTTTAAATGAGGTTATGGAATTACTATTTCGAATATCAAGGGAGTTACTATTTCGAATTTCGAATATCAATCATTATGTTTTTCCACCTCAAAATTTATGGCTTATAAATATTTAGTAGAGTACTACAAGGACATGCTCAGAAAGATACCTTATTTCTTCAACTTTTCCGGTTTTCTGGTTATTAAACGATTATTTTCTTTTGGAACTGGATAAGTGCCAGATTGTCGATAGGATTTGCACCTATCACATTAATCCGGCTAATCGCACCTACGTACGTTCTTACTTTTCCTGAGTTTTTTTATTTACTATTATTTTGTTTATATTTATAGGTATTATTTCTATGTTAATATCTTACTTATCAAAACTATTGATCGGGCATTCAAACAGCATGTGCTTGACTTATTCATTGGTTAAATGTACACTACAGAACACGGCCATAGCGAGCACTGTTGTTATGACAACAGGACTAGGCAAGTGGGTGGTACGAATTCGAAGGAACAGCCGCAATCTAGAATCTAGTTATCACTGACCGGTAACTAGCAGGTGATGGGGTCGTCACATCTCGACGCCAAAAGAAATTAATATTCAGCGTTCAGTAAAGTCATCAGCATTAAAATAGCCCTGCGTCTAATGACTATGTTTACAATGTCACGAAAAACTTAATGTTTTCTTGATTAATGTTTTTTACTTATTCAGACATGGCTTGAGCCGATCTTACAGCTTGTCGCCTCGGATTATGGCCCTTGGGTAAATACTCCGTTGCATATAGCGTGTAGAAGTATGTGCCAGTTGTCCTATGCTAAGGTGACGATGGTGACGATTTTTGATAGGTTTCGTCTTTTTGCGATTCGCCCGAATTGGTATGCCTAGCCTATTCCTGCCGCCATAATGTCAGTGCTTGCCGTTGACGTTTTCCGCCTCAGAGGATATGGTAGTGGGTTAACTTACTTTTGCCCGAGGCCTTACATCCCGGCCTCAGGTTGGCTACGCACCATTATTACCTTTGGAGTCTTTAGGCGACGTTAATTTCTTACCATCAGGAAATCCGTCAGCTCGTTTGCCTTTCATATCATAAAATAAAAATTAAATTAATAAATAGTATAAGACAGCGAACAAGCACAAGGTTAGCGTGACCGTACCGTAACATATAGACACCATTGATGCTATAGGTCGTCGTCGGTATATGTGTTACCTAATGTTTAATATAAGTCTAACTATGATCACCCTACCCTGTAGGGGACTGGAAAACGATTATACCAAACATCTGCCTTCCTGCCAGGCAGCTCGTAAAAGGCGAGCATAGGCTTACCGTCACTGATACCGTGATATCTGACTAGGTGGTAGAGTTTCGCAGCGACTCACCCGGATTGGTACCACCGCCTTACCTATTCCTATCGCCATAACGTCATGACGTGTTCCGGTTTGGAGAGTAAGGTAGCCGGTAAACTTACCTTAAGGTACTTATCTTATATACTTATTACTTATCCCGGTCTCAGGTTGGCAACGCACCATTACCATCTTTGGTGTCTCTAGGCGGTGTGAATTTTTTGCCGTCAGGAAATCCGTCTGCTTTTTTGCCTTTTAATTTCATAAAAAAGATATATACGGGTATATTGAGAACCTTTTTTAATTTCATCGGTTGAAAAGACAATAAAATTTGTCTTAGGGTTAGATATTTATAGGAATACTTCGTAATCCTCCACGTTTGATATTATCAGACACTAATGACATTTTCGGCCTACCGTTCGTCAATGTCAGAGCCAAGGCTGGCTCTATCCATCTACTTTGATGTAACAATTTATTGAACACAAATCCTCGTTATTTATGAACAGTTCGTTTATTAACTTACTAATGGTTTATATTCTTTCGTAAAGCCGTTTCATCCGCTCATAATGACTTAAGTACGTCCATATCCATAAAGAGGCAGGCAGAGGCACAATCAGGTCACCGAAGACTAGCCGGAGACACTAATGTCGAGTTCCTATAATCAACGAAAGTCATCCATAAGTTAAACCAATCGTAGTTTGCCTAAAAGTAGCGAAGCGATACTCATTTGTTAAAAAAACTACAAAAAGCTAGCGATCGTAGTTAGATATATATATATATATATATATTAGTACAAAAAAACTATCATCTGTTACCAAACCACTCGTTTCGTGCATATAGGAACCGGAAATAAGTCCCACAAAATGATAGGCGGCAAGCCTATCGCCAACAGGGCACAAACAAATCGCCTAAGAAATGTTCCCAGAAATACTGACGCCAGGTTGCGTAATCTAGACTCTGTATCAATACATTGGATAACATCCTTTCACTTTAAGTTATATGTGTCTTTACGCCCGTATATACCCGGAATATGTAGGCTGAAGTACTACCAGAACACCGACGATTAGCCGAAAGTACCTACTACATTCAGTGATAGGTGGCAAATCTATTGACAAAAAGACACAAATCCAAACCCGCGCAACGTTGTTTTTATTAGAAAATAAAACACATAATTTGGAGTAGATTGACCTGGGATCGAACCCGAAAACCTCATGCAGTCAATGCCAACACCAGACCACTGGACCACAGAGGCCATTCACACACATTGATTAACAGAGGAGATAAGGATTTAAATTATTTGTTTCATGTAATCTGCACACATTGTGGGACTTAGTGTCTTCGGCAAGTCGTGGGTGCCCTGGTTGTGCCTCTGCCTACCTCTTCGGGGATATGGGCGTGAAGATACTTTTTTTCTTATGTAATATCCGGAAATCCAAGCTTTTTCCCCGTTTTGTTTCGGGTCCGCTGAGTAGAATATATCTGCCTCTGTGTCAGGTAGGTCGAAAGAGACGAGTACAGGTTAAAAAATAGGTCAGAACCAACAAGACCACTGGTGGAAGAGTGCTGTGCAGCAACTTGCACAGGTAGGGATCCACCGCCTTACCTATCCCTGCCGCCATAACGACTCTGTCATGTTCCGATCCGAAGGTTAGGATAGCCGGTACACTTGCACAAGTGGCTTAATATTCCGGCGAAGACCAGCGACGCACCTGTAACATCTACGGTGGTTATAGGCCACAGCTTTCTCTTACGATCCGAAGACCCGAATGATTGTTCGTTGACCTATCACATAAAAAATCGTGGAAGCAAGAGATGGAGGTCAGTTGTCAGTTATGCACTTGGCACCAATGTCACTGAAGAACAACAAACTCAGGACAATTTATGGAAGGTACTTAATTATAATAGGTACTATAAATAAATACTAAAATAGGTATCACTTTAAATAAATACTAGACTTTTGAGTTTTTTAATATAATAAAGAAAAAACTCAATAAATTGATTGCCATAAAAGTGCAAAAATGCGACTTTGGCTTTGTACACAAAATAGAGTAAATAACGGAGTAATCGATTAACATACTTAGGTACATACATGCCAGAATGTGGTAGATTAAGATAGGTAATATGCTTAATTATTTTTAAGGAACCTAAATCTGTTCCTCAAATAAATATTTTTCATTTCATTAAAATCGTCTTTTAGCATACGTCGCGTAGGTATATCTATATTTCTCGAACGTTATCAAACTCCTTTCTGATAGTAGTAGTATAATAATAATCATAGTAATAATTCTATACACGCCCCGCTGGGCGTACATACCCGCTTTGCCAACTTATTTTCTTTCATCATTAGATACTCGCAAAGGAAATGAAATTATATACACGTAACATAAGAATAGAAAGATATCAGAAATCTAAAAAAATATGCTTGCATTTTTATGGGATCGCCTCTGTGGTCTAGCGGTGCAGTTGTTGGACTTGACTGCCTGAGGTCATGGGTCGGGTCAACAAAAAGAAAATTGGGTTTTTACTTTTTAATTTTCTAATAAAAAAACGTTGATCGGGATTGGATACGTGCCCGGTTGGCGATATGCTTGCCACCTACCTTGCTAGTCGTGGATGCCCTGGTTGTCCCTCTGCCTAATTCCTTCGGGGATATGGGCGTGAAAATACGATGCTTGTATTTTACTATATTAATACTAACTATCTTAGCTGTAATGGTGAACTTCGTTTGTTTTGCCGTTTCTTGTCCTGACTGGCTAGGGTTGGTAACGGTGGTAGTGGACAGTAGATAAGATTAAAATTAATCTATCTTTAAAATGATTTGTAATAAATTATGAAACTTATTAATCACATGAATAATAAACTTCTTTTAACAGTATAAATAAGTGCTGTGATTTAAATTGTAAAATTTATATAAGGGTTTAATTTCTCTAAATTTAATTAAATATTTGCACACCACAATGTGGTAGATAGATACAACATATGTACCTATTCTTAAATATCTTTGTAACAACTTTTTAACACACATAATCCGCTAATAAACAATTTTCATTTTCATTTTTTTTTCACCAGTACAGATATTATAAAGAAATGTTGTTTGTCTAGTTTCCACATATCTTGTTCTCGTAACAAACTGAGACCGAGCGGTATTCCTCGACAATCCTACTCTTTAAATCAAATTTTATCTATTTGATATTTTCCATTGTCGGCGCTTGGTAAAACTTCCAAATATTCATATTTTTAAATGAAGAAACACTTGTACTGTTTTACGTATCACTTATACTTTATTATTTTATAAATAGCCTACCGGTTTCGCTTATGACAGCATCATCAGGGCTAGAACTTAAATTACTGAACAATTTTTTCCCCACTGAATTTTTCGGGAATTCCCGATTCAGTGGGGAAAAAATCTTGCAACCCTGTTGTATAACGTATTAAAGTTTTTTGTATCTACCCACTATGAAATGAATTTATGTTTATTATTCAAAAATATTGTTCAGTAATTTAAGTTCTAGCCCTGATGATGCTGTCATAAGCGAAACCGGTAGGCTATTTATAAAATAATAAAGCATAAGTGATACGTAAAACAGTACAAGTGTTTCTTCATTAAAAAAATATCAAATTTTATGTATATCTATACTAATATTATAAAGAGGAAATGTTTGATTTTTTGCTTGTTTTAAATGAATACTAGAGAGAGAGATCAGATGCGTTGCCAACCTGAAGACAGGATGTTAGGCCTCGAGCAAAAGTAAGTTAACTGGCTACCTTACTCTCAGAACTGGGACACGTCAACGGCAAGCACTGACGTTATGGCGTCAGGAATCAGGTAAGGTGGTGGTACAATCAGGGCAAGTCGCTGCGAAACTACCGCCTAGTCAAATGTCAAGGTATTAGTGATGGTACGCCTATACTCGCCTTTTACAGGCTGCCTGGCAGGAAGGTAGATGATCTTTTCTGCAAAGGAGCTCGGAGCAACAAGAAGGATTTATTGTTTATCTATATTCTACACTAATACTTATTATAAAGAAGAAATGTTTGATTTCTTGTTTGTTTGTTTGAAATGAATAGGCTCCGCAACTACTGTACCGATTTAAAAAATTCTTTCACCTTTAGAATGCTACATTATCCCTGCGTGACATAGGCTTTCAAAATTGGTGCAGTAGAAGCCAAGTTACGCAGGCGATGCTGCGTGAAACTGCTAGTATTTTATAAAGTGAATCTTTTCTCCCTTTTGTAAACTTATGTGATATTTATGTTATGTTAATTATTGTCAGCCAAAGCTTCTTATGTAAGAAAAAACATTAAGTTTTGTGGAATACTAAAAAAAATCGAGAAACGTCACGAAAATATACCTAAATTTGACGCAACTTTTTGTTGATCGACATTCAAATTTAAATTCACAGTTGAGACAGGATAACGTTTGCCGGGTCAGATAGTGTAATATAAATTACTAGGTGTTGGCCTGCGGCTTCGCCTCCGTTTTCAAAGAAACCCGCTGCGAGATCGGGATTAAAAGCCTTTATGTATATCTATGATCCAGGTCACAATCTATCTGTGTTCCAAATTTATACAAATCCGTTCAGCAATTCATAACAAACATCCATACATACATACTCACAAACTTTCGCAATTATAATATTAATAGGATTAATAATAATTAATTAAAACATTAAGTCTCAATTAAAATATCTTATAGGTATCTATATAGGTACATAAAAACCAATGCCACTTTTCGTTGTAATTTTATAACTCAAGAACGGGCTCACGGGACTATTTAGTACAGTGGTTCTCAAACTTTTCTAAAGACGGAACCCTTTTGGGAAGCGAAATACTTGATGGAACCCTACAATAAAACAATTGTTTTTATAAGTGTATTCTTTATAAATCAGAATAATAAAATTACAATGTAACAATTACTAATTATTATTTACTTCACCAATTGCCAAGGACAATAATTGAAAACATTAAAAAAGAAAAAATCTAACTAGTGGGAGGTATGAAACTGTTTTTTATTTTTCATCAATTGGTTGATGTCAGGTTTGATGGAAGAAAGTTGGAGTCTCATATCAGCTTCGGCGTCCAGTCTATTGCGATATTTTGTTTTCGTGGCTGCGTAGGTAGAAAATCCTGTTTCGCACAAATATGTAGTTGGGAACGGGAGAAGAATATCCAGAGCTATTTGGCCAAGCATTGCATATTCATCTTGGATTTTGCACAAAAATCATTGAGAGGCGTCGTTTTGAACAGTGACTCCATACTTGTGTCTGATGACATTTCTAAAAGAGATTCATATATTTCGTTTGACATGTTTTCAGGCTTTTCCAAGTTGGGTATAAAAGGATTATTAATCCATGAATTCACTTTAATTGTTGTATTGTGTTCTTCGGGAAAATACTTTTCAAAAGATGCGCGCATCGAACTGAGATATTGGACCAATTCTTCAAACACATCATCTTCAAACATTTCTGAATCGTTTTCGCTAACAAACTCACTGAGTAACGTAAAACTTTCTATATCTTTCTTACCAATGCAAATGATCCAAAAATCTAATTTTCTTTTAAAAGCAGTTATTTTATTATAGGCCTGAAACACTGTTGTCTGTTTACCTTGCAACGATAAATTCAATTCGTTAAGTTTTTGAAAGATATCCGCCATAAAAGCCAATCAGAACAACCAAGTTTTATCATACAAACGGTCCTTCAAATAAAAAGAAGAATCTGCTGCAAGAAACATTTGTATCTCGGCTCTAAGTTCAAATAGCCTTGTTAAAGTTTTACCCCAAGACAGCCATCGCACTTCTGCATGGAGCAGCAGTGTTTTATATTTGCTGCCATAATGTTCACACAATAATGAGAACAATCGGGATTGTAGTGGTCGTGATTTGAAAAAATTAATTATTTTTACCGCTTCATCCATAACTAATTTTAGATTTGACGGCATTTGCTTCATCGCAAGTGCTTGTCTATGCAGAATACAATGACTGGAACTACAATTAGGCGCTTTATTTTTCATTCGTGACACTGCTCCTGCTGTTTTACCTGTCATCGCCTTGGCCCCATCTGTACAAATGTCAATGCAATTGTTCCAACTGAGATTATTTTCTTCAAGAAATATAATATATTTATTTTATTAAAAATTTCTTCCCCGGTAGTGTTTGTAAGCAGCGGTGAAGAACTTTTATATGGATATCTCACAATAACCAGCAGGATAGCCAAACCAGCGACATCAGCCGACTCGTCCATTTGCAAGGCGAATCGTGTATTTTGTAGACGTGTAACTAGTTCTTGTTTGACGTAGCTTGCCAGATCATGGATTCGTCGTGAAACTGTATCGTTTGATAGCGGAACAGTAGAAAGATGCTTCGCAGATTTTTCATCAAGCATACATTTTGTTATGTCTAATACACATGGTTTTATTAAATTTTCAGCGATAGTGTGCGCTTCACCTGCTTGTGCAATGCGATAGCTAACTAAATATGATGCCTCCGTAGCCTTTTCGTTGATAGTTTGTTGATAGTAGACCGCTTCATCCATAACTAATTTTAGATTTGACGGCATTTGCTTCATCGCAAGTGCTTGTCTATGCAGAATACAATGACTGGAACTACAATTAGGCGCTTTATTTTTCATTGGTGACAATGCTCCTGCTGTTTTACCTGTCATCGCCTTGGCCCCATCTGCACAAATGTCAATGCAATTGTTCCAACTGAGATTATTTTCTTCAAAAAATATATTTATTTTATTAAAAATTTCTTCCCCGGTAGTGTTTGTAAGCAGCGGTGAACACATAAGCATGTCTTCTTCAAAAGAACTTTTAGAAAGAAAGAAGAAAGAAAGAAAGAAAGAAAATATATTTATTTGCGGAATATGCGTGTTGAAGTTGTTACAAAATTATTTAAGCTTTCCAACATATTCTACCACATTGTGGTGTGCAAATAATTTAATATTTTTATAAGTATAAAATAACTAACTATACCTAGTCTTGCCATAAATATTGTAATAAAGAAAAAAAATATTTTTTT
>NJDD01010247.1:5938-16452 GCA_002245505.1 Calephelis nemesis
TAAAAACTGAAAGTATTATAAATACTTCAGAAAATGATTATTACAAGAAAACTTTAAATACTAGTCGTATGAATTCAATAAATGCAGTAGATACAGTAACTATCTTGTAGTTCCACCAACCAAAAAAAAGTAATTCAAAAACACGAATTTGCATTTTTGCTATAGCTCAAACAAAATTAGTTTATTAGTTTTTGTATTGCGTTAACAAACAAACCAACGAACGCAAGAACGTTTTACAAAAATATTAGCTGACCCTGAAAGCTGATATAAATATTAGCTGAAAAATATGAGCTGATTTAAAGAAAAGATGAACCGATTTCGAGCGACGAGTGTACCCGTCATACATACTTAACTGAAGTTCTCAAGATTATGGGTCATGAAACCCTCTTACCTTATCTTGTACCGCAAGGGATTCCTGTTTGAAATCAGGTTCGATAAATATCTCTATTATGTACCTTAATACCTTCAGTTTAGATTTGTATCTGGTTCCGTGTTATCTATCTACAGAAACTAACTTCTCTTCAACTTGTTTGATGAACTGAACGTGACAAATTGATTAGGAAACTGGAACTAGTTTTGCTATTAAATATGTTAAATGTTTGAAGAAGTTTTTTTAATTTAGAAGTTAGCGAAGAAGCACATGGCTCTCCTGATGGTAAGTGAAAATCGTGGCCTGTCGACACCATAAATGTTACAGGTGCGTAGCTATCCTGAAGCCAGGATGAGAAGCCTATGATGCAAGTCTGCCAGCTACCCTATCCTTCAGTTATTATATTGTTAGGAATATGTTAAGTGGTGGATCCTTACCCGACCAAGCTGCTGCACAGCGCTCAACCTTCCTCTGTGGTCTTAGTTTATTCTACAGAGGATCCGGACCAACACGGGGCTCGTTAGTAAGCACAAGTACCCAAAGTCATATTCAGTGAATAACTACAAGTCAACTGGTGGAAAATATCATAACCATGCCGGTTAGGCATATGGTGCAATTGTCTAATAATTGTCACATTAATTGTGCTTGGTCATTTCTCGTATTATGTGTTTCTAGGTACATCAGACCTCTGTCCCTCTCAAAAAATGGTACCTGTTAAATGTTGACTAACAATTCGCCATCAAAAATATTTTGACTTCTTGAAGGTTTAATTTGAATAAACATTTTTATTTATGATATTGGAAGGCAAACAAGCAGACAGATTTCCTGATGGCAAGAAATTCACGCCGTCTAAAGACACAAAAGGTGATAATAGTGCGTTGCCAACCTGAGGTCGGGATGTTAGGCCTCGAGCAAAATTAAGTGTATCGGCTACCTTATCATCCGAAGCGAAATACGTCAACGGCAAGCGCTGAAGTTATATACCAGTACAAATCCGGGCGAGTCGCTGCGATACTCTAGCACCTAGTCAGATAACACCAATGCTTATCTTTACGAGCTGCCTGACAGAAAGGCAGATCGTCTATTCTGCAAAGGAGCCCGGACCACATTGATAATAATATACTGATGATAAATATATAAATGGGGATATTAACCGTATAGATTATAACTGGGAAAAACTGAAAATACATTTTATCTGATGTGATATAATATATTAAGTAATGATAATAAATTATCCGTAGACAAATTATAAAAATTGAAACTAACCGAATAACAGAATGGATAAGTAATAGCCCTATTGTATCCAAAGTAAGCAATTACATGTTCGTGTTACATTAATTTGTTACATTAATTCGTTTGTCAACGAAAGTAATACTTAAAAATATAGCTTTAAATTTAATAATTTCGACCCAAAGAAATGTACATCTGGGTGCCTGCCCTTGTCAGGAATCAAATCTAGCTTAGCGTTTTAATCGGAGGCGTTGGATGTCGGTCATGTCTATGCTTAAATTCCACAAAAACTATAGGAACTCATTCACTACTTTGTATCGGTTGTATTGTTTATTGTAACAAATCTTGTCAACTAACCAACCCAGCCGAAGATGACCGAAAGGTCTTAGCCGGTCCTAGAAAGGGACAAATTAACAAAAAAGAAAAATAAACAACCCAGTTACATTAATTGTAAATGATGTTGCGGTATTGCGCTCTAGGTTGTGTACTGTTATTTGAATCGAAAGGTATAGACAAACATTCTTCATTTTACAGCACAGAGGCTATAGGTATTGATAAAATCGGATTACGGTAGATTGGAAGGATACCATCAAAGTGTACTATATCAATCACTCGGCTACATCCACACGGAGAACGTTTGATTCTTTTTACTTTTAGATAAAAACATCAGTTGAATTAAATGGGTTTTTAAAAGGACTCCGACAAACATTTAAAAATCGTAAAAGTGTCCAAGCTTGAGCTTTGACTAACATCCATAATTTGAGGGCAAGATTCAATTTAAGTAATTTATTCCAATTTTTTTATCTCAAAAATACTGTACTAAATAAAAAATACTACTTCTCCGTGTTGGTCCGGGCTCCTTTGTAGAATAGACCATCTGCCTTTTTTTGAAGTAACTGATACACTTTTTCACTCCTTTTTTTGAATGATCCAAAACTGAAAACAATTTAAACTTCTTTTAGTTTTGTCTCTTTGTAGACAATAGTGAAACGAGTGGCCTACCTAATTTATTCTCGAAAAGCACTGCTTAATCAACAGCCTAATTCATGATTGTTTACTTTCGGGACCTTTTTATCCCGGGGCCCCGTTTCGTTGATACATATAGGTACTGTAGTAAACAAAATAAATGTTGTACACTTATAGTAGAAATATAAAAGCAAGTAAGTTAAGATTGTGTTGTTGTAAAAATGCACTGATTTTTTTTCTCTTTTGTCAAAGTTTGTGCACTACCTCATGTGTTTTGTCATTATTACCTAGAGTAAGCTGAGAGGAAATGCTTTTTGGAATTAAGTTTGCCATTGTACATTTGTTTTAGTGTAATAAATAAATAATATTACTTTTACACGGTTTTAAGGAGATTAAATTTAACGAATACGTGCCACAAAAAAATAAAGGTCTATTTTTTGGTTTGTTTTATTTCAAGCACCCCACATTTCAGCACCAGGGTAAATATGTCACTTCGATCTGACAGTGAATAACAACACACCTATCATTTATCAACGTCAGCCACTCATCGCAGGGCAAAACATAATTTTATAAAGACATCCTTGTTCCTACTGTGCTGAGTATTTTTTACATTAGATGACGTTTTTGTGTCAGCACCATCTGTTATTCGGTTTAGAAATACAGTTATTTTTCAAATCAAATCTCTCAATATAAAATGTAGAAAGTTTTATGACTAATATCAGTTCTATTTTTGCATGAAAATCTATCGTTTTCTGAATAATATACATAACGGCATCTTTAGTATTTCTGCCTATCCCATATCTGATGCGACTTTTAGAAAAAAATACACTTAATTAACACTTCAATAACCTAAGTGTATAAGTCACAGTACTATGTTAAGATATAAATTTTTGAAGTACTTAAACTAAACCTAGCTGCAATACAAAAAAACGAAATCCTGTTCTACTCAATGGAGAGCTTACTTAAAAATCCAGCTTTACGTGCATGAAACTGTCTTTCTGTGTTATTTGTGTACCATTCCGTTGTAAAGCTAGGAAAACATTGAATGCAGAAATTGATTTTACAATGCGAAGTGATGGATAGAGCGAATAACATGATTGATGTGAGTCACGTCTTTGTTGATGTATGTCTAAAACATTACCCAAGTGTAGAATTTTTTTCATCAAGAGACACAAAATGTTATTTTAATAAAAATATAAATCAAACGAGAGATTTTTCAAGCCTTGGGATTTGATCTGATTGTTTTTACCGTAAGATAAATATGATTTTATTTTTTAACAACTAATTAATCGTGTTAAATAAACTTTGGATTAAACATTTATTTTTCATATATAACACACACATACACACAACCGCATGCTCTCATAATTATTTCTTATATTAAAATCAATAACTTCTGGTTACTATTGGTTCTTTCTGGATGCAAAATGGTTGATCAGCATTGTAAATTAGTCGTTAATTTACTAGGTCTTCTTGATTTCTGTCTTTCACCTATTCCTGCTGCTATAACGTCAGCGTTTGCCGAAATTGTGTGCTGGAAAGTAGGGTAGCAAGTAAACTATAAACTTTACACCTATAAATTTTATCTTGTTCATAGATAGCGTGTGTCTCTAACTATTACGATAGCCAGCCGCTGGTTTGCTGTGTTAAAATACGAAACACCTGTTTTAAATCTGTCAATATCTACATAATATTATCGGTGCCTGATTTCTATTAATAATCGATAAAATAACAGCAAGGTAAAGTCATTATCACTTTAGACTGGGTTTTTTCTATGAGCTCTTCTATAATACAATAGATGTGCTTTAGGTGTTCTCATATACCTAAGGCTGGAATTTACCGTCGAATTTAAACGAGATATAACGTAAAAGTCAATTGTCAAGAGTGTCAATCTTGCCAATTTTAGTAATTGTTAAATATTTTATTATTAAACTGTTTTACGTGATAAGTAGATTCTCACGAGATGGGGATAGGAATTTTGTCAATTTTAAAAGAGTACTTACAGTAGCTTGTAACACGGTCACAACCAATAATCGGACTCGTTTACACTGAACTTAAACTATATTCGATACTTAATAGTAAAAAAAAATACAAAGTGAACGGTGATATCAGCCCTTAGTCAGGAGTTTTTGCGCCATCGTGAATAAAGATGGTAGTATTTTTTTATAATTATTGAATTTCGTGTTTATAATCATGAAATGAAATAATTATGAAGAAATTAGTGTATCGTGTATTATTTCGATGACGCCAAATCTCACAAAAAGAGCTTGAGTAAAGTGGCCACCGCTTTACTCAAGACCCTGACAAGACATTCTATTACGACTAATGACTTTGATAAATGATTTTTGATAAAAATAAATCAATATATGTAACAAGAAAAAAAATATTAAAACGGAAGACGTCGCTGTATGGACTTAGATCCTTTGCCTTTCCCCGAATGGGACAAAATTAAACAACAACAACAACAGCCCTAGGTCATTTACATAATACAAGACGTGTTCTGAAATAGTAAGTGAAACAGAAAAACTTGTAACAAGTAGTTGATTTTAAAAAAGCACAAGGAAACTGATACATAAGTCCCTGAGGAATAGACATGGAATGTTCGCGAATGTAGTTTGGTGCTTGATGGATAGTGTGGGACATAATATCAGTGCTTTACATAATAATCTATTGCTATTCTGTAAAGTGTAAACCGTTCATACTAGGTATATTACAATTGCGGAATTCGGCTAAACCACTAGACCTTTTTTGATGAAATTTAATACAGATACAGTCGAAAATCCGAGTTCAAACACAGTCTACTTTTTTGATAAATCAACCTATATATTATTTTTAATGGGTGATGAAATTTTTTTATCAAAATCTATTCTATACGCTGACAAAGCCGCGAATAAGGAGGTAGTGCAATATATATGTCTAAATAATTTACATTGGACACTAATATCCATGTTTTCTACTGACTTATTTACTTTTCACTACTCGATTGTGGAATCTTACCGGCGGGCGGCAGTCTTTCCTAAACATTACAACTTAGGGACCTTGAAGAAAAGAGCTTATTCATTTTTGAAAAGATGGCTACGCAACTGTTAAACCCCTTGTGTTACAGCTGTGCGGCAGAGGAAGGTCACTTTTAATCAGATGGACCGCCTGGTCATTTGCCACTTATTTTATTTCGTAAAAAAGCTTAGTTTACGCATCAAGGAAGATAATCATTTGGGAATCGTTGGAAAAGTTTTTTAAGTAGAAGTAATAGTCTTGTTTCCTATGTTGTCTACAAATGTTGCTGTTATGCTGAAATACATGCCGGTTGCAGAAAGTTTATGTTAAAATGGTGATGTCCAATCGGAGACTAATGTTTTCTGCATATGTTAACATAGCAATTGTCACAAGCATATAATGTTTTTTACGTTAGAACTACATATATTTTTAGAGATATTGTTACAATATTTGTTAATATTTAACAGAAAGGTAGGTGGTGGTAGGGTGGCTGTTCTGACTTTACTAATATCGTGTAATATGGTATACGGACCACTAAAGAGGCAATATTAGTCTTTAATTAAAGTTATGACCGTTGGCTAATTGCTAATAGATTAGACTTAGCTTTGATATATTACGTCAGTAACAACATTAATTAATTGTTGATTATTATTATCGATGATATTGAGTGTAGGTATCTACAGAGTGTGACCAAATTACTTAGAACTAGTGGTCGCCCATTGGTCGAAATTAAACAATAATAAATTTTAATATCTTGTTAATAAGAACGCCATCTTCATTTCTCAAGACCAACTATTTTGTTTGCAAACTTTTTAGTGCGCCATCTGTGATCTTTTACCGTTATCATCAACATACTTGTTAGTGTGTGTCAAATGCATGGTAGTATGGGTAATGTTTTATTTATGAATTTAATGTACTTTATAAGCATTATCAATGAAAAATATTAGCATTCTGCACTAATTCTACAAATAAACTATAAGTGTTCCAAATTTTATGCTCCTGCGTAAGTGCAATTTTCGTAAAAAGGGGTCCAAAGTTTTGGCATCACGTGTATATAGATTATATATTTTATAAAAAATTATATGATTTTCCCCGCGTAGGTTCGAGTTCGCTGAGTAGAATGGACCATCTACCTACCTGACAGGCAGCTCGACAGAAGCGAGCACTGGTTGAAATGTAAGTCGTTTATTTTATTTATGTATTTTGGCTAGTAAGACCACTGGTGCTAGAATGTTTTGTAGCTACTTGCCTGAGTAGGAATATACTGTCTTACCTGTTCCTGCCACCATAACGACACTGTCATTTTCCGGTTTGGAGGCCAACGACGCACCTATAATATCTATGGTGTATATAGGCCACGTTTGTTTCTTACCATCAGGAGAGTCGTGTTATTGTTATGTGTCTTTTCACATTAAAAACAAAAACGGTATCTTATGATTATCTAAAATGTATGTTCTAATAAACCTACCTACGCACAAACAGATGAAAAGTACAATTGTAAAGTTATGACAATGGCTGTTATATGAAAGTTATTAAAATAAAAATAATCATGTTTTATTAACTACAGGCAGCAATGTTACTCTACGATAAAAATAATTGATATTTGAACCGTACACATAATCGTTAATAACTAATAATAATCTGTTGTAACAATAACAAATGTGTAAGTATGTTTGTTTGTTCAAGAATGACATGTAAACCCCATGACCAATTTAAGCGGAATTTAGTAGATACAGAGATACACTATGACCTTTAGACGAACATGAACCACTTTTTATTTTTATCCCAATAACTCGGAAGGATTATATTGTAGAGCAAAACAGAACTTTAAAACGCAAACAAAGCCATGGATTGACAGCTAGGAATTAATAATTCGGGCATAGATTTGATCATTACTTTTCATGACTGCGTCAGTAAATTGACGTTATTTCTTGGTTATTTTTCAAATATTCAGTTCGTGAAGACAAACATGAGTGATCCTGAAAGTTTCTTTGAAATTAGCAAAGATACCCTCTATGGAAGCGCGATTGTATCTCTATTATGTTCCGTCACCTTAATTACGACATGGTGTTTGTTTCCAAAATGGCGTACGCTTCAAAATTTTATATCTGTGAATCAAATCATCAGTGGGACTATGTTGTTATCCGCAAAAACTGTTTTCTTTCTTAGTACAAGTTCGACCAGTTATTATATTCTATTTGGCGAAATTACTTATTTTTTGGTTTTGCTAACATTGTGCTGGTCCCTGTGTGCGTTGTTATATGCTTATTTAAGACTTGTGTTAGTGAAAACTGGAAAAATAGTTACGAAAAACGAATAGCTATAACTCTCACATACTTCGTGGCAATTGTTTTAAGAATCATTACTTATATTGTTGCGTTTATCTATAATATAGAAGAAGAAGTAGTTTTATGGTCCTTATGTCTAACATTTTTTGTGTTTATGAATACATTGCTTTTTTTCAATATTGTACTAAACGTCACCACTTGCTGCAAACGTTCTATGTCTAATAATAGAGTAAAACGATTAATTGCAATGATTGGTGTCGCTATTCTTTGCGATATGACAATGGTTATTCAACAATTTATAGGTATTTTTATGTGGATTATGTTACCCTTGTCAAATTATTTTGGAATAACATTTCACATTAAGTCAAAAGAAATTCTTTTCAATTTCTCGTTATTATTAGATTACAGATTTTTTGTACAAACTGCACTTTTGTTACTGAACAAGCGGTCAAGAGAACTTTGGTGTAGACAATTCAGATTGTGGAGATATCGTACATTTACTGCTGATATATAACGTAGGTACATACCAGCAACAAAGATGCAGTCAAATAAAATATTAGATCACGGAAATAGTTTCTTCGTATTTTTAGACCTTGAACCTAGACTATTGAAGAATGTACCCAAAATTTTACAAAATACCACTTTTCATTATAAAATTACTTATAGTAAGTACTAATATTTAAATTATGCGCTTCGGCTTTAAGTACATTTTTACATAATTTAAGTAAAATGATTAATTATGTAATAACAACTCTATTTAGATATCTTAAAAATACATTTGGATTTCCGAAGCTTGACGAATATAGCCGAAGCGCATAATTTAAATAGTGCTATTGTAAGTACAATTTATTACGATCACTTATTGCCATCTTGTTGGTAGTGACAAGATCATATCGTTGTAGAAATTTTGGGACGTTTTATTAAAAAAATCTCTATAAAATAGTTTTGACAGCAGATAACCCTCTCTTGATGTTATCCTTAAGAAACGAGTATCCTGGAGAATTCTAAAGAGACCAAAACAGATAAAAATCCGAGAGTGTAACATAATGTTACATAATATGACCGATGTATTAAAACTATTATTTGCACTTATATGTCACTTTTTAAATGTACCAAGATCATATAATTACAAACACTACAACCATTGCCAAAAAATTAAAAAAAAATCCACGAACCCCTGACAGATACCTACGTATATGTAATGTAGCCAAGAACCATCTCGACCACGTCACGATTACGGTCACAATAGGGTAGGTTAGTGACTGATATTGATTTTTGTTTTATTTATTAATAAAACATATAAAAAAACTATATCCAATGTTAAAAATAAATTGCAACGTTTGCAACGTCAACGTTTTAAAATAATTTTTAAAACGAAATGTGTTTGTAAGAAATCTGAAATAAACGTGATATCTGTGTATTCGTGTCGTTAATTTAAATTTTGCTATCTTTACGAATTGTTAACAAACACTATGCTTCTATGTTTTTTTCAAATAAGGGGCGTATCATTATTTTCTACTATCACTATTTTCTATTAATACCTACCATAAAAGCGAAAGTTTGTTTGTTTGTTTGTTACTCCTTCACGCAAAAACTGCTGAACCGATTTTCTTGAAATTTGGTACACACATAGAGGGTAATTCGGATTAACACATAGGATAGTTTTTATTCCGATACAATGTTCCTGAGGGACCACGCGGGCAACGACGCGGGCAATAGGTAGTTTACTATGGTAGAGATGCCAACATTATGTAGAATGTTGTACCAACATTCTATTATCATTCATTCATAAACCCTGATAGAACTCCAAAATCATACAAAAAGGCATATATTTTTCTACTATGTACTATTTAACGTAAAGATTAAATTTGATGTAAGTTAAAGACCAGGGTCCAAACATAAATTACTTGCTTTTCAAAATAAATCCTGAAAGGATAGTATTGGGGATGAAAGTTTGTATGAAAATCTGAAATACGCTGACGAAGTCTCGGGCAAATAATAAATTATACTATAACGGCGAATTCTTTTGAATTTGCATGTATGTTTTTATCTCCTTTACGTTTAAATGATGAACTGATTTTGTGAAATTTGGCATAAAGATAGCCTAGCTCCAGATTAACAACAATACATAGGCTACTTTTTGTCTACAAATGCAGACGCGTGCGGTAGCCAATCGTACATAACATAACGAAATCGTATCAATAGTTACACTCCCAGTAAGTAATTAGATACTTTTTGAAATAAATATTTTTGTACATTCATAGACTCCAACTTTCAATTTATTAATTTTCCTCTTAAAATATAAAAAATACGTACTTATTTAACTTAAAAAAATGGAAAAAACCTTCAGGAATTATTAAGAACTGAATTAAATAAGCACACGATTTCCAATAGATGGAAAATGGTAATGTTTCCGGTAAAGGTA
This sequence comes from Calephelis nemesis, assembly GCA_002245505.1. Classification (NCBI taxonomy): domain Eukaryota; kingdom Metazoa; phylum Arthropoda; class Insecta; order Lepidoptera; family Riodinidae; genus Calephelis; species Calephelis nemesis. The sequence goes on from NJDD01010247.1 coordinate 16,215, forward strand.
CAGAGAGGTTTTAATTGTGTCAGTGTTGGTGTAAAGAAATTGGTGTAATGTAAAGAAATGGGTATTGGTAGACACCAATGTAGACTCGGAAACTGTTTCCTTGTCTATAACACTGCTCATAAAATGATTTCTTAACAGTCACACAGTGTGACAGGGCAGTGTGAAGGTGTGTCAAAGCGGACTAAAAATATGAAAGTAAGTAAAATAATTCCTAACTCCACTCCACTCCAGTATAACA
>NJDD01010248.1:7485-31285 GCA_002245505.1 Calephelis nemesis
ATCTGACTAGGTGGTAGAGTTTCGCAGCGACTCACCCGGATTGGTACCACTGCCTTACCTATTTCTGCCGCCATAACGTCATGACGTGTTCCGGTTCGGAGGGTAAGGTAGCCGACAAACTTAATTTTGCTCGAGGCCTAACATCCCGGCCTCTGGTTGGCAACGCACCATTACCACCTTTGGTGTCTCTAGGCGGCGGGAATTTCTTACCATCAGGAAATACGCCTGCTTGTTTGCCTTCCAATGTCATAAAAAAAAGAAATAACTGAACTGTGCCCCCACTTCTTCCTCATAGAATTAAATAAAAATAGTTTTTTTTTTATTTAGAATTTTCTAAAATGAAAGTAGCCTTTAGTTACTCGTTGTTAAATTAGCTACCTGCCAGTGCCCGTCTACATCACTCAAGCCGTTTCAAAGATTAGCCGGAACAACCAGATAGGCAAAAAAATAAAAAAGTTATTTTTGGTAGACGTACCAAAGTATGGTATAGGGCAACTCAAAATATATTTTCAATGTTCTTATAAAAACATGTCCGAGATTGGAAAAGTCCTCGATTGTCGATAGGTTTACCATGTTACACTGTGGAATTAAAATACCTTTGAGTACCTACGATTTTTAAATAGTATCTACTCTCTTTCAAATAAAATAAACATGTTTACAAACGGCTCAGAAATAATGTTAAAATCGATTATCATACATTAAAATTGTATCTTCACGCCCATATCCCCGAAGAGGTAGGCAGAAGCACAACCAAGGCGCCCACGACTAGCCGAAGACACTAAGTCCCACAATGTGATAGGTAGCAAGCCTATCGCCAACCGGGCACATTTCCAATCCCGACCAACATTTTTTTTATTAGAAAATTGGAAAAATCCTATTTTCTTTTTGTTGGCCGACCCGGGATTCGAACCCGAGACCTCATGCAGTCAAGTCCAACACCCGGACCGCTAGACCACAGCGGAGATATTAAAATTGTAGTGGTTGAACATCTAGCCTTCACCTTTCTCAAAGTCGGTTAAATAGAATCGGTAGCAAACCCTATTAATAACCTATAAGTCCTATATTTCTCAATTACATGAACTGATAGCCCCTGCCCCGCAACAATGTTGCTATCGCTTCATTAGTCGTAATTATACAACAGATAATATAATTAACGACTACATTCAATAAACACTGTTTTATATTATGTATATTCTGATTTTCCTATCATTGATTAAGTAAACATTTTTAATAACACGAGAGTTGAGACTGTACGGATATATATCTGAGTTACCATGTGTTGCTATAAAGTATGTTCGATAAGTAGTTATTAAGATAGTATGTGTTGAAATTATAGAGTTTTTGGTTTGAAAATTTAGTTTTCCTAGACACCAGTAGAGGCGCTGTGCAAAGTTTTCATATTAATAATTTTGACGAGGATAATGATGGTTTCATTTTCATATTTATAGAATAAAGGTAATATTTTGATGTTACAAGCAAATCTTATATTACATAATTATCAAATCAATTTTATAGAAACATTTAAGTAAGTTTTTAACATTGGAATTGAAAACAATATTTATTTTATTTTAAAATAGTACCTAGAACTTATCTTGTAACAGGGCATTTCGTCAGCCATTTTTCGGGTTTTCAAACTTAGTTTTGGAAAATCTTTTATGTTAGGAGGAAAATTGTAATAGATCTTACATCCACTGAAAAACAGTTTCTACTCAATTAAGTTGTTTGTGATGCGTTGGGATGCAACGACCCCATTGACCGCTGGGTGCATATGTACTGAAATAGTTCACTAATGCAGTCAGTAATAAATATTATGTGGTTGAGAGCTGTGGTAGTTCGCTCGGATTGGTACCGCCTTGTCTACTCCTGCTACCGTAGCGTCCATAGGTGGTAGGATAACAAGTTGATTTTAATACTTGGCATAAGATTCCGGCCATAAAACATTCGGCCTCTTACAACAATGGTTTCTGTAAGCGATGATTGTCTTTTACCATAAGGACGTCAAATGATTTCTCGCTATATTAAGTATCAAAAACATAAAAAATATAGACAAGCATATCTCTTTATCAAGAAATTTTGTTTATACAGCTGACATGGACGATAAAAATATTTGACAAATAGGTAAATATTTTAAATATCGAAAGTCATCGAACATGTAATCTATTAAATTCAAATCTATAAAAAAAGCTATAAAAATAATAATTTACCGACATATTTAGGCTGTCATAAGTGCTTATCTTTTTTTTTATAAAATATTCTGTAAGTACATATCTAATGTTCGAACGTAAAACTATTAGCACGTAATGATTTTGTTACTTTTTGTAGTAATAGGCCGACAGCTATTAAACTTTTGTGGTCATCTAAGGGAAATGCTAGGCTAGCTAGGGAGGCAAAGGAATGCTAAATTAATATCCTGTACAGAGCTTGGTGTGCACAGTACCTACCCTTCAAGTGGTCCCATCTCTTACAACTATATAAAGCGTAAGTTCAAACACATATAATAAAATAAAACAAAATGAAAATATACTGTTTCATCTCTGGTCGGAAGTTTCCCGGTACCAACTCCTTCCTTTTGACCGCGTCCAACGCATTGTGTCCCGAATAGTGAATGACCGAGCACTCCCCAAACGGCTTGATCTTTTGGCGTTGCAGAGAGATTCTGCTTCCTCCAGGGTCTTTAATGCATTTATCTCGGAGAATGCTTCAAGGAAATGTTTGACTTAATTTTTCGCTAAATTTCCGTCCTTTCCATTTACTCTTAGAGATCAGCAATATCTCTGTAATACTCCCCATATTGCAATTGTCCATAGGCGGTGATGATCACTTTCCATCAAGTGACCATTTTCCCGTTTGCCTCCTCTTCTACAAAAGTAAACCCATAAGTGGACTTTTTTATTTCGGATAGTAGTGCCGTACTATTTCTGCCATGAAACGTCAGAACTTATTAGACGCTTTTACATTAATTTGACGGTAAATAATATTAATTTTCAAAAAAATGTTGAAAAACTCTCTTCCAAAAAATTGAAAAAAATAAATAAAAAGAGGATATTAGGATTAATTTACAAAATGTCGCGATGATATTCCTATTCTCACTGTTGCCGCCCTACTCTATTGCACATAATTGCCAGCTACTGTTTGCAAAGACCCTTCTGAACGCAATATTCATGCTATTATCTGTGTCAACAAAAAACGGTATAGGTAATGTATATCGAGTACTCAGAAAGAATAATATTATTTGACAAATAAATGCTCCAAGCCCCTTAAATTGACTGCCACCCTTCTAATAATATTATTTTTATGAACCTACAAAATAAAAATGATTTCAATCAAACCGGCTTAAAGCGATTTTGCTGCCTGGAAGTTGTAAAAAAAATTAAAAATATACAAAAGTAATATGGCATTTGACAAAAACCTTTTGTGAGAAGGCGGGAATGAACGTCCGCGATTATCAACCGACGCCATTGTTGTTTCAAATTCGATTATACGGTAGGGCGGGGAATAATTTTATCGATCTTATATCATGATAATTTTGGAAATAACCACCTATTAACAAAAATACAATTAAGCATAGGTTTTATTAAAAAAATGATAATTACCGATTTGACATTTAATATTTAATTTATCTAAGTGTAAAAGGTTTATAGTAAGTAATATATTCTTGTATATATTTTTATTCGTAAACGAATAGCTTCCTTTTACAGGGGTTAAATATTAAGGCACAAACACTGAAAGTAAGAAATATGTAAAGTGAATTATTTAAGAGATAGTAGTTGACACTACCGTCACAGATTTGAAACTTAGATCTAGACTAGCGGGCAACTTGTAAAAAATGTAGTAATCTTCCTTTTAAAAATATTTGTTACATTGGTTTTCTCAACTAGAGTTATGTAATGTAATAAATAATGTAATGCAAAGCTACCTACTACAAAAAACGCATCCGTATTTAGCTTACTGTGCCGACCTTGTAGGTATGTGATCGCGCCGTTCCATCAACTGAATCAAAATAAATGGTGTTATAAGTTAGACGTTTTCGTGTGTGTGTGTGTATGTTTATCTGTGGTCTCATAGTTTTTGAACAGATTGAACGATTTATATGCGGATTTTTTGTTTAAAAGTTGATGTGACCGAAATAGTTTTTAGCTGCATCGCAGGTAAGCTAATTCTTAAAATATTCTAATATTTATTACTTTTAGTTGTATTATGTCAGTAATAAAATTATTGAGATGCAAATAAATGTTTCATCAACTCGTGGTCTAAACATTTACTCATTTGTCTAATCCATAAGTTTGCCACTTATTCCATTGTCGACCTGAGTATCGTCAGTTAGTCGTGAGCGCTCTTTTTGTACCTTTACCTACCTGTTCGTAGATACGGGTGAAGATACTTTACTATAATATTTTTTTAATATAAGGATACAATATCATAACCATTCCGTATCTGTTTGCAATTAAGTCGATGTAGGTCTTAATGACACTAAGGCATTAATGACACTGTTTGCCACGTAAGTTTAAGTGCTACTTATTACATGCCATAAAAGCATAGTGTTGATGCGGCTGTATGACGAGCTATCATTCAAATATAAAAATATGCATTTAATTATCTGATTCATCGTAGCAAAGCAATAATTTTACTATAATTTAAAAATTAGCTAGAATATTAGCTACACGTTAGTTACTTAAAAAGTTTTTAAAGGATTTGTTTCCTAAATATTATATTGGCACTAAATACATCTTCTAATTCTTTCGTGCTATTGACATGTTGCCATAATTTATACATATAATTTGACCCAAACTCATACCTTTCTTAAGGTAATCACGATAGTAAAAGCAAAAGATTTCACACTATCACATTGTAAGAGTGTATAATAAAATACCTATTGTTACTTTGTCTCAAAGTATAAGCGATTAGAAGATAAATCAAAGTTAACATCAGTATACTCGTTTAAAAACTTTTATGATAAAACAAATATAGTAAAATTTAGAGTTAATGTTTAATCAATTAATTAAATTGTAAACTACGATGGTATGCCTTTGCAATCTAAAAAACAATTCCGGACAGATTCAACACAAAATTATCGTCTGTACATCGATATAAGGTCATCTCTATTGCTACATTGTTAGACATGTTGGTAGCGCCCAATGTCAAATCTTTAGTTACGCGCCTTTTTAATAACGCGGCAATTGTAACTTGTTTTTTTACAATATATGTAGTTCAAAAAAAGATTGAATGGGGTATAATTGGACGTAATTTGAAACTTTGTTGTTGACTGAGCGAGATTAACAAGCGCCCTAAATTAAACTATTTATGTTGGTTGTGTTGGCAGCGTCAGCCATCTTGAATCGAGATCAGTAGTTAGATGTAATGATTTACGTTTAAAGGTCTCGGTCCGGGATGCTTATGATTAATTATGTTGTTAAAAAGGTTGTATTTGTACGCGCACACTCAATAATCTCTTTGTTCCATAACTTTATTATTTAAGAAATTAGTGTTGTATTTATGGTCTGTAGGTATTTCTGGGTCCGGCGGCCAAACTCAGAGACGTAAATTAACATTCAATTTATTATTAAGCCACAATTTTGTATGGAATTTGTCTTTTTAATGATTGATTACAATATATTTGATGTATCTGAATGCGGTCGTATGTATTATTTTTTATTTTCTTTGGATAAATCGCACACGTTGATATTCTGAAGCACCTATCTACTATAATTATGCTTGAGTTACGGGGACAGTCAACGATACCAATAGGTACATAAAAACAGACCCTAGAACAAAGGACAAAGGCCAAATACGCTTCGAGTCCAGCAAGCAGAAATTTTGAACAGTAGTTAATAACTTTTTTTTAAAATAAAATGTCTCAATTTTAGTATCAAACAAATGCAGGCTAATTTAAATAAGTAAGTAGGTGTATTTGTGAACTGGAGCATTACAATTTCGCAAAAAAATTGTTTAGTATTCCAGCGGGAGCTCGTATGGATATTGTATTAAAAGTAGGCTTTCCAGCCTCCAAACTATAAACACAGACAAAAATTATACTGATTACAACATTGCGTTGCGATGCGAAAGAAGGACAAAGAAAGAACACAAATTTCTATTAGTATAAATGATAGTAGGTACGGATAATTTGTTTACTTATTTCACACCTCGCGTGGATAATATGGTGTTTTGTAAAATTTTCACATTTGTATCATCAAAGTTGCGACAAAAGTATCACAAATAATATAGAATGTAAATTACAGCCAAATGATAATTTTACTTCAAAACAACATCTTAATTAGCAAAAACGAGTTTTACTCTGTCATTTAAAAATGCCATATTTTATTGGTAATAATATTTATAATAAATTTTGATCGATAATTGCGCGAAGATTTTGTCATTTACGACTTTTTAATTGTAATTAATCTGTGTTAAAGCCAGAGCTGAAGCCAATTAATTCACGATCCGGCTTTTATCTATTTAAGCTGCGATTGATAGTTTTGTCATTCATTATTTTTGATTTGAGATAGCGATGTTCTGATTAGATATTTTTTAACGTTCTTTGTAAGAGCCGTTCGGTTAGACTAACCGCGCGTTCACACATACATCGCCTTGTTAATAAACATAGACTAAAGTATGCCAGGGTTCAAACTAGTATTATAGTCTTTATTACAATACAGACATAATACAGGGATAGAGACATAATAAATTAACTTTACTCCTACCTTAGTCTATGTTTAATAATAAGGCGAACAATGTTTTTTTCTTTTCGGTGCCAAATAGATAATTGATTACCTATTAAAGCATGTTACAATTATTTTAATGAATATCAATAAAACCGCAAAAGAAACCACTTCAATATTATTGTATACTAGCTGATACGGCAAACTTTGTATCACTTGACATTAACTGCTACTATACAGTACGGATGAAAGTATTGTTTTTCCTATTTCTCCTGCAGTTTTTCTGGTTTTCTACTTTTTCTTCGAACAAAACAAAAAAGAATTAGCAAAATTGATGCAGCCGTTTAGAAATGATTCGATGACCACGAGAAATAAAAGTATCTTCACGAAGAGGTAGGCAGAGGCACAACCTGGCCACCCACGAGTAGCCGAAGACACTAAGTCCCACAATGTGATAGATGGCAAGCCTATCGCCAACTGGACGCATATCCAATCCCGAGCAACTTTATGTTTAATAGAAATGAAATTTTATGAAAAATACACATTTCATAATTTTTTTGTGTCCGACCCGGGGATTGAACCCGGGACCTCAAGAAGTCAAGTCATTGCGTCTTATGCCTACTTAGGTATATTATATAATCCTTTTATTTATTTTTTTTTTGAATTGGCTAGAAGAAAAAAAGCTGAAAATTGATACGTACGTACATATCTTCCCTGACGGGATACCTAGATAAAATTATGTTCTATAGATTACTTACTACCTATTTACTTTGAACTTGTTTAGCGTAGAACGTAAATACAATAAAATTAAATTTAAACAATGAAATTTTAAAATAATAAAATAGTTAAAATTAAATTTAAATGATGTAAAAACATAAATATGTTCCTGGTCCATGTAGTTTTGATTAGGAAATTGATACATTTTGAGTTTCCTAACCCAAGAACCAAATCCGGGACCTCTTACACTCAAAACCGTACCACTAGACCACACAAACAAGTTAAGTTATTGTTCAATATGTATGAACCAAAATAAGGATGTAACAATATTGGTATCGGAATGGCAAAGTACCTACCAATAATATTATTAATTGTCTATGTCATCAATGGAGACTACTTTTTTTATCTCTTACCATCTGGAAATCTAGCTGTTTGCTCTTTCCTGCTTTAAAAAGGGGGGAGGATTTTGACCGCGTTTTTGTTTGTAAGACAAATATCTGTAATAGTTCTATACTTCTTATCGTCGGAGCTCTTGGTGGAATTCCATTCTTGATGTAATTTATTTAGAAACACTTGTACTTTCCACAATATCATCATCAGGGCTATATAACAACCCTGTGTTGTTATATAGCCCTGATGATGCTTGTATAGCGAAACCGGTTGGCTAAATTATAAAAATAAAAAATAATAAAATATATTGTGGAAAGTACAAGTGTTTCTAAATAAATTACATCTGTAATAGTCTATTATCGAACTCGAGTTATATATAATATCCTTGAATATCATAAATGCGAAAGTTTGTATGTATGGATGTATGGATGTATGGATGTTTGTTACTCTTTCACGCAAAAACTACAAAGCCGATTACGATGAAATTTGGTATGTAGGTAGCTGAAGACCCAGAATAACATATAGGCTACTTTTTATCCCGGAGTTCCCGCGGGATTGGGACTTACGCGGGTGAAACCGCGGGGCGCAGCTAGTAGTTATAATATGATAATACTAGTACCGTAAAATCCCATAATAAAATGAAACTAACGTCAATAGTTATCTGGGCAGTAAAACTACAAATTTATGAAACGCATCAAATGGAGGTCACAGATAACATATGTTATTACATATTAAACTAATATATGCTAAGATGAATGATTAATTATGATTGAATTATCGATATATTTGTTCAACACTAGTTGTGGTCATATCGTCGGTGCGATATTTAGTAACCTCGTTACTATAGAGGTTACTTAACGATTTTGATAGTTGCTGCCTAGGTTATTGCCTCTGTGGTCTAGCGGTTCAGTTGTTGGACTTGACTGCATGAGGTCTCGGGTTCGAATCCCGGGTCATGCAACAAAAAGATAATTGGGTTGTTCCCATTTTCTAATTTAAAAAAATGCTGCTCGGTATTGGAAATGTGCCCGGTTGGCGATAGGCTTGTCACCTATCACATTGTGGGACTTAGTGTCTTCGGCTAGTCGTGGGTATCCTGGTTGTGCCTCTGTCTACCTCTTCGGGTATATGGGCGTGAAGATGCTGCCTAGGTTAACAATTTCAAATTTTTGAAGTAAAAACTTCTTTATCGGCGCACTTTTTTTGGAATGGGTAAAAACTTCTAAACTCGCGTCAGGACACGTGACTTGATCAAAAATTTGTAAGACGGGTGGAGAGTAAACAGCCGGCGCAGTGTAGGAGAGGAAGTATCCACCTCTCTTTCTACGGCAAGGCGAAAGTCTATGCCTGCGCCTGCTGTTTAGTACTGTAAGGGCAGGGCGCTTGCGCGTATGTTCGTGTCGTCATGTTTGTGTACGATAGCGCAATAAACGAATATTGTATTATACCGCTTAAATGATAGTACTTTCATACAGATCATTAAAGCAATTTGTGTAAAATTATTCTCTAACCATTCCAAAATATCAAATATGCACAACGTTAATATTCAAGTTTTCACTTCAGCCGGGACTCCCGGAGTGCAACCCGTCGTTTTTTTTTGCACATCAAATAAACATGTTTGCATAAACTTAATGACTAATATTTTATACTTAAGTAGACATAACATCAAACAGTTTTCAAAACACTTATGTACCTATCCATTAAAATTGCTTAGATATATAATATTTATTTCTTTAGTATAATAATTAATTATTCATAAAATATATTATCTTAGATAAGAAATTAACAAGACATGTAAATTTGCATGCTACTTAAATTGCCAAATAGGCTAGAAATTTTAATATTTATTTCGGTGTTCTTTTAATTTGTAAACTCTATCTGCAAATAAATAATTTTGAATTTCTCGCTAGATAATTCTTATGCCAGCCGAAAGAGCAGCGACTAGGTGTATAGAATTAATTGTTACACTTACTTAATTGTTCTTAAATATTTAGGATGTACACAAATAAAATTACAAAAAAACAATAAATCATCACAAATACATAAATATAACTGATAAGGACTTCAAATGTTGCCATATCATCTTTTTTAAAAGTACGGTACCTAATTCAAAATATTTTGAAAGATATTTTAAGTCACTTATATATTAATAAGCATTGGTGTTATGAATGTGGATTTACTATCAGTTTTGGTCGAATCGTTACTACAAATATCCTTGACAAACTAACTCTTTATTTGCAGTTGGGTAATTACTACATACTTAATGATGTTGATATTGCATAATAAAGACAGCTGGAGTAAATATCTCTAAATATGAAGAGTAATAAATAAATTGATTAAAATATGTTAATTTATTTATTTATTCACATTAACTTTGCAGCTTGATCTAATTTTTTAATAATGTACTATGAAATTAAATATTTTTTTCTATTTGTCAAAAATGCTGAGGATAGTCGATACCTGCGTCTTTACCTACCTTCCTTAAAATGTTATTAAAATTACGTGGTAGAGTTTCGCAGCGACTCACCCGGATTGGTACCACAGCCTTACCTATTCCTGCCGCCATAACGTCATGACGTGTTCCGGTTCGGAGGGTAAGGTAGCCGGTAAACTTACTTTTGCTCGCTGCCTAACATCCCGGCCTCTGGTTGGCAACGCACTATTACCATCTTTGGTGTCTCTAGGCGGCGGGAATTTCTTATCATCAGGAAATCCGTCTGCTTGTTTGCCTTCCAATGTCATGAAAAAAAACTTTGCCATTGCACTATGAAAGTACAAAAACGTATACATTCATTAAAATATTATTTAGTAACATAAATAAATAATACATCTGGACAGTTGTTGGACGTGTACGCTAACCCTTTGACCAACGAGTCAGTTCATTCCTCTTTATATTTCTTTCAGTTTTATTAACTGTCAAAATTAAGTTTTTGATTTTTCATGGACATAGAAATTAAGTATTGCCAGAAATATACGTAAGAGTATATTATTACAAATATACACTTTTCCTTTTTTAATATAACATATTTATTTTCTAATATACTTACAGAAAAATCTAAATTGATAGTAAGATTAGTTTAAGAAATACTTTTTTCTTATTTAAGAAATTTCTTAATTCTCATGACGTTCTCACGTTTTATTTAATGAATTAATTTTAACGATTCATTTTTGTTCGGAAGTAGAGCTTTCCGGTTGGTCTCATTTAAGCTTAATTAAGTGTTTGTTAATTGTGCATTTTTAAATTTAGAAGTCACATTATTTGACGTTATGTGAAACTGTATTAGTCATTCCTGACAATAAATGGACGAACATTGACATATCACAGATAATATAATTATTTTTCAAGAATATGATAAGCGTTAAGTGTTGCAATTAATTAACTTCGACAGTGATAAAATTAGTTTTTCGCAGTTTTGTTCAGTCTTACAATGTGATGGGTGGCAAGCCTATCGCCAACCGGGCACATAGACATTCCCGGACAATGTTTTATTACAAAATTAGTAGTTTTTATTACAAAATTGAAAAAAAAATTTTTTTTTCAATTTGGTCGAACCCGGGACCTCAAGAAGTTAAGTCCAACGCCAGACCGCTAGACCACAGAGGCGATTGATTATTGTGGGACTGAATGTCTTCTGCTATTGTTGGGTGCCCTGGTTGTGCCTCTGCCTACTTCTTCGGAGATAGGGGCGAGACGATACTTTTTTTCAGATCTGTTTGTTTCTAATTAATGTAAATATACACTCTATAGGTTAATTAAAAGAACAATAATCAAAAATCAGACTGATCTATCAAAAGTTGTGCATAATAGTAAAAAAAATGTACACGTAAATTTAGCAACCTGCTCCGTTCGTCATTTAAAAATAGCGTATAAAATGAATAAACTTGACCTATCGTCTAAAGTCATTTAAAATGCCTTCCTGGCACGTACATTTTATTTATCATATCCGATAAAACTAATAATATAATTAAGGTTAACATGCCGAATATTGCATCATATTGCATAAACACATCCTATTGCTGGATCCACCTGCGCGCCACCTGGTGTTGCGCAAGGATCTAAATCTATATCAAGTTTAGAAGAGACGCAGGTGATTAGAGAGACCTTGGTTGGTGACAGATACCTATATAATATTTCAAAAAATATATCTGGACAAATTACACGGATTGTTTTACTTCAGCATACTTACTTATATTATTTGTTATTTGACTATAGGATTACCGCCTTTCCTATTTCTGTTGCTATAAAGTCAGTACTCAGCACAATCATGTTCCGGTCCGGAGGTTAGAGTTGGAGGTATTATTACACTCCAAAAGGCTTAACAACTTTAGATTGATCACATATGAACGCCCAGTGTCAATTTTTTTCCCACCGTCACGAAATCCACCAGGTCGTTATTTCCATAAGTTATTAGAAATCTAAGCAACAAATAAATATAAAGCAAATTGTGCTATTTAGTCAAGGGAAACAGAAATACATTTATAAAAAAATGTTTGAAAAGTAAAGTCTTCAATAAAACTCAGTACAATAGTAATGTTTCTTATAGGAAATTAAAAAAATGTATAAGATATAAAAGTACTAGCTGCGCCCCGCGGTTTCACCCGCGTAAGTTCCAATCCCGCGGGGACTCCGGGATAAAAAGTAGCCTATATGTTATTCTGGGTCTTCAGCTACCTACATACGAAATTTCATCGTAATCGGCTTTGTAGTTTTTGCGTGAAAGAGTAACAAACATCCATACATCCATACATACAAACTTTAATAATATTAATAGGATAGGATAAGTAAATATGTAAAGTAAAGCAAGGAAGTAAGTAGGTAACGTAGAAAGTGCTAAAATAGGAATGGGCCATTTTAATTCACTTAACTAATACTAGATGTTACCCGCGGCTTCACCCGTGATAGATTAAGTTGTAATATAATCATATTTTTTAATTTGTGTCAAACTACTACTTACTTACTTACTTTGGGTTACTAGGTGGTAGAGTTTCGCAGCGACTCGCCCGGTTTGGTACCACCGCCTTACCTATTCCTGCCGCCATAACGTCATGACGTGTTCCGGTCCGGAGGGTAAGGTAGCCGGTAAACTTACTTTTGCTCGAGGTCTAACATCCTGACCTCAGGTTGGCAACGCACCATTACCATCTTTGGTGTCTCTAGGCGGCGTGAATTTCTTACCATCAGGAAATCTGTCTGCTTGTTTGCCTTCCTATAACATAAAAAAAAAAACTGGACACGGTGTACAAATTTGATAAAAATTGAGTTTGAAAAAAATTTAGGAGTCCATCAGGGAAAAACTGCGTACCTATATTAAGATGTGATGACAGTATTGTCATGTTCTAAATTTAAAATCTTCAATTATAATATTTACAAAAATATTTGAACACGCAAATGCAGTAAATTTTAAATTATCCTTAGATTCAATTAGATAATCAAACCGACTCAATAAAAAATAGAATCGTCCAACGCTTAAAGCCTGTCATTTTCAAAGATCAAATTACAGACATAGCTTGAAGATTGTTTTGATACAGGTTTGTGAGGCATTTTTAACACTAATTATATCAAATTTTTAAGTCATTAGTGTTAAAAAATCATAATTCAAAATTAACTACACTGTTTTCATTTTTCATCACATTATGCATGCATTATGAAGGTAGCATACCAAAAATAATTATTTAATTGAATTAGCCAAGTGCGAGTCGAAGTAGCACACGTACTACGCGACTGTGAAATACTTAGCAATGTTTATTTTTAGAAAAGTTCACATAAGTGTTATAAAAGTAATAATTTCTCTTCTATCGATTATGTCGATTATTATATCCCATAGGTATTATTTAAAAAGTATTAATGTACTTTTTACACCAAAAGATTTGACTGCACAGAAACTCAAATGGTTAGAGCATTTTGGCCAGCTAGGGACGAAACGGTACAGACACGGTAATATAATATATTTAGAGGTTTTCATCTTATCTTCTATCTATCTATATGTAAAAATGATTAGTTTTTTTAGTTATTGTAAGAAGAAGATTCTTATGAAAAGAAATACGGAGAAAACTATTTTTAAAATGAAACAAACAATGCTTTAAACTAAACAAACCTTTAGTAGCTGGCGAGGTCAATATGAAGTTCGCCAGATCGGCTAGTAATATATAAAAAATGCATTCCTATTTCCCGTGGTCATTGCCTGAACAGATGGACTAATTTTGCAAATTCCTTTTTTTGTTATGATAACTAATAGCAAGAGAAGGTTATTACGAAAGAAAAAAATCTAAGTTAATTCCGTTTAATATTTTATTTTAATTCCATCAGATAATTTAAGAAAACTTCTTCTTTCTTTAAGTTTTGGCCTTCACGTTAGTATTTTGCCATTCGTCAAGTAGAAATTTGAATCAACTTTTACATATTTTAATAAATTATAATTAGTCATCAGTCATAAGTCGTCAGTAAGTCATGTCAGGCTCTTGGGTAAAGCGGCGGCCTCATTACCCAAGCTCATGTAAGGAGATTTGGCGGCAACGAGAAAATACACGATTCGCTAATTCCTTCATGATTATTTCATTTGTGCACTTTCACTGAACAAAATTGTACAAAATGCCACCAAAATTGACTAATTTCACTCAATAGCATCATGAAATTCAATAATTATGAAAAAACTTCGACCATCTTTTTTCTCGATGGCGCCAAAACTCCTTAAGAAAACTTTAAATTTTAGAATACAGTAAAATGTCAGTTGTCCAATTCGAATTCAATATTTATAGTTTAGTCAGGACATCTGTCGGGTCAGCTAGTCTTAAATAAAAAGACTAGGAAACGCGGTCATAAGAAGGAGAACCCCATGTTATTATTAATATTTCCTTTTCTTTTTAGTGTATTACATTTAAATGTGGTATGACATAATGCAAGGATACTCTAATGATTTCTAAAAATTCCATGTATAATGTTGTAATAAATTACAAGAATTAAGTAATTAAAATTTTAATGTTTAACTTATTGTAAACATAAATTGTTGAATTTTTCCATTGTAGGAATTATTAAGTCTAAGGACATCTGATTGTTTTGTGCTTTTATATTCTTTTATTAATTACCTCTTAATAACTTCTGTGGTCTAGGGGTCCAGGTGTTGGACTTGACTTTATGAGGTCCCGGGTTTGATTCCCAGGTCTGGCTACAATATGAAAATGTGTTTTTTCGAATTTTTTAATAAAAAAAGTTGCTCGGGATTGGATATGCGCCCGGTTGGCGATAGGCTTGCCATCTATCACATTCTGGGACTAACTGTCTTCGGCTGGTCGTGGGTGCCCTGTTTGTGCCTCTGCCTACCTCAGCTTACCTCTTCGGGGATATGGGCGTGAAGATATTTACTTACTTAGTTTTATACTCTTTTTATGGAAAAAGATAGCAAACAAGTACACGGCTCTCCTCGTGCCTAGATATAATCGTGGCCTAAAGATATCATAGATGTTTTAGGTGCGTTGCTGTCCTGTGGCTGGGAAGTAAGGCCTAATATAGCATTTTGTTGAATACCGTATACTTTGGACCGAAAAGTGATATTATCATTAGATAAGGCGCCAGGAATAGGGGATGTGATGGATCTCTCCCCGAGTAACTTACTCACTCACGTACTACCAGTGGTCCTGATTACAAATACCTATTTTTTTAATTTTTTTTTATGATTTTGGAAGGTAAAAAAGCAGACGGATTTGCTGATAGTAAGAAATTCTCACCGCTTAGAGACACCAAAGGTGGTAATGGTGCGTTGCCAACCTAAGGCCGGGATGTTTGGCCTCCAACAAAAGTAAGTTTACCAGCTTACCCTCCAAACCGGAACGGCAAGCATTGGACGTTATGACCGCAGGAATAAGCAGCGGTGGTACCAATCCGGGTGAGTCGCTGCGAAACTCTACCACCTAGTAACATGTCACGGTGTTAGTTACAGTAAGCCTATGCTCGCCTTTCACGAACTGCCTGGACTATCCTGCAAAAAGCCTGGACCAACACGGACAGTTACCGACCTGGCAACTAATCTATAAAAGCAGTATGTCTTTTCTTAGATAGGTTATTTATATTGGCCGATAGGCCGTAAAAGAGTCAAGAACCTACACGGAAAAAAATATATATCTCCTTACAATTCAATGAATTCTATTCTTTTCTTCATTCGCAAGGACTTCATTACTTTAATTTCTTTAAATACCAAATAGATAATTCACAAGTAGGATATATTCACACGTAAGATTACTTGGGAAATTTCTATCATAGAAACACTTAAACCAGCAACGCCGTCTACTGAACAGACAAGCTGGTAGTCACCATCAAAATATAAAGTCTATATCAGGGGTGGGCAAATTACGGCCCGCAGGCCGGATCCGGCCCTTGAGAGGTTTTAATCCGGCCCACCGAGGGTTTTTTTAGAAAAAATATGATCCTCCTTAAAAAAATGAATGGTCGAAATGTTAAAAGACTGTTGAAATTTGAACAATTAAGGTACTGTGGACAGGATAAGTATGGCAATTAGGTATAGGATAGGCCGGCGGCGCAGCTATCCAGATTGCTTGAAATCCATCTTTAGAGATACGTTATTAACATTGGCCGTAATGGAACCACATTTTTAGACCAAAAGTGTAATGCATTTCGACACGTAACTTACCGAAAGTAATCTTTACCAACTCATGGTAAGGTCTCTGTTTATAACGATTTAAGATAAATATCATTATTATACGTACAGATAGGGACTCGAAACGTAAGATACGGATTCCTAAATTTCAGATTAACTGAGAATCATGTTTTTTTTGTTCTAAGGTAATTACAATACACACACTTAATTAATATTTATTTGAATGTTATCAGGATTTATTATATTTTTGTTGAAACGTAGTGTTAATTATGATTTTATTGTAATTATAATTTTAATTGTACCTACCCAATTTACAAAACTTTTATTACAATAATTATTCTTTTTATAGTCTGTCTTGAAGATATATTATAAAAGATTAGTTGTATGATTGTTCGTAATTTTACTAACTTTGATTTATAGGGCACTAAAACATTTTTTTACGAGTCGGCTGGAAAAAAATATTCGTTACGCTTATTATCTAGTAACTGTATGAGGTGCCATAGGCAAAAAACGTTAAATAAATGAGCAAACTCTATTTTATATAACATACTTATAATAACAATACTTACAATAAATATTCAAATACTTCATAGTTTGAGGCACATCACAAAAAGGCAGTTTTACCTATCTATTAGACAACCTTTACGTATTACTGTGTTCCTAATATCTAGTAGGGAAAAGGTAGCTATAATTTTAAAATTTATTTATTTTAGGCGATACTGAATAACTTTTTTTTATTAATAAATACATATTTTACGATATTGAATATTTTTATACAGATTCAGTTAGGTTACAATTTCATAATGTATATATTAATAACTATATACAGATTGTAAAATAATAGATATACCTAATGGTATATCTTTAAACAGTGGGAAGTCGTGAAGCCTGTTTTTGCTCAAGCCAATTTAGCCAGGGAGGAAATTATATAGACATTATAACGGATTTGATATTCACTTTACAATTAGTATCATATTAAACAATCAGTCAGAATCGCTAAATGTCATAACCTACTCAACCAAGTAACATATTATTTAAAGTAATTACGAACCAACAGAGCCTTTAAGAAAAATTACAAGTGGCAAAACACGCGAAGCGATCGTTAGATGTGTCACAGTGTGGACCGCAACGTGACCATTTTATTCCTATCAGAAAACGGGACGCATAAACTATTTCCAAATGTTTATTTAAATTTTGACATCAGGTGAAAAAACAGTAACATAATATGAACTAATTTGACCGCCTCGTTGGTCGAGTGGCTAGCGTACACGCCTAACTACATCGACTTACCGCGAGGCTCGGGTTCGATTCCCGACGGGGGCAGACATTTGTGTGATGAACATTTAGATGTCTGTATTTCCGGGTCTGGGTGTTTATTAAATTTATTCTGGTGTCTATTTAAGTATTTCTATGTATTAGTATCGTTGACTAACACCCATAGCACAAGCATATAATTTGCTTACTTTGGGGTTAGATTCAATTTGTGTGAGTTGTCCAGACATATTTATTTATTTATTTATTTATTAATGAGATAGATACATTGCACTGACATTACAGAAGTTGGAAGAATAGGTTGGAATATCTACACAATTTTGTAATATCTTTATTTTATTTAATATTTTGACACTCATATTCTGCAAATGAATATTTTTTATATCATTTCATGATTTTATTTTATTACGATAAATTTTAAAGCTGTCAAAACTAAAATAACGATTGGATCTACCCGAAGAAGCTGTATACAACTAGTGGAGGTTATATTTCTAACAAAGAACTGATATAATTTCCAAAATTTGAACTGATATAAACTCCATTGCTGACTCACTCTACCATTCCGGCCTCTCTTTCTTAAAGTCTTGAGATATCAATAATTAACGAAGTCAAAACGAAAGAGTGGCCGGTACACTAGAGTCTGTCTGCAATATATGGTAAGGACATCAGTTCTTTGTTAGGAGTGTAATTTCCATTAGTACCTAGTCTATAGCTACATGAGTTAGGCTAGTAGGTAATAGGTGCAAACGTTTACATTAATAAACTTAAATTTTACTCCATTTTGGTCTGTGCTACATTTTGAAGATATAGACCGACTACTTGAACTAAAAGTAAGGCGACAATAACATTTTTGGGCTGCTTACCTCAATCGCAAGATGCCAGAAATTAAAAATTATTATTGTTGTTTTCTCTCTATTTCATTACTATTTTGGTACCGGGCCGTAAAATTGGGACTGTCTCGTTCAAAGCGGGACTCATGGTCACGGTAATATTACATTAACAAATATAATTTAATGTTTAAATTTTAATATGTTTTTATATGTGACAGCTTGATATGAAAATTACGAGTATTGTGTATAACTACATAATAATCGCTTTATTTCCCATCACTAGTGTTTGCTTGGCATTATAAATTTTTAAATCATTAAAAAACATATCGAAGACCGAGCTAACCAGTGCCTTGCGGTGTATGTATTCAACGCGACTTTTTATGGAAGAAGAAGCAAACATCCTCGCGAGTCATTTTATGCTAAATTATCACAACAACCCATGTATCTCAATTATGTCGTAACAAAGATGCGTTTTCGGCTCTTCGGCATCATAATGTTGAATAAAAATTTAAAATAACAAAAAAGAAAAAATAATCTATTTAACAATGCGGCAGAATGGCCAAAAGTCTTTAACCTGCCCCAAAGGGACAAATTGATAAAAAAGTTGGAGCATTGCAATAAAGTTCTACGCATATTTTTACATTCAGTTGCTTTATGTTTTACAAATCAAGCGGTAAATACTCTTATCCCATAACCAATTCCAGTAATGTTCACACAATGTGCCAATCACATTATATTTAAATACGTATGTATTGTGTGCCAAATAAATGGTGTTTATTACATTTCTTTTTCGAAATAATCGAATTACATTATAATTATTGTAAACCGATGAGTAATATTCAGTGGCACCTACATCTTACAGTATTAGATGATGCATCTTATGCTGATTCAATGTAAAACATGTTTTTCTTTTACACCAAAGATTTTCCGTAGTGCTCTCATTTTGACCGCATCTATCCTACTTTCATGTTCTTTCTGACATACCCAATCTGTCTTCTAAGGGCCACTTGCACATTCCCGGGTTACATTTGACATTGAGTTAAACTGTCAAATATAAGGTGATTTAACTCGAGTTAGACGTTAACTCAGTGTTAAATGCTTAAACTAGGAACGTACAAGTGGCCCTTATTGGTTTAGTTAGTACTCTCTAAAGGCGTATTGATTCTAGTTTATCCTTAGTTGACAATCTTTGGATAACGTGTATTTCTTACCAATAAATGAGAAAATCGTCTGCTCGTTTATTTTGCAGTCCCATTAAGACACATAATTGAATAGATGATAGTTATTTTTTTTAATATAAATCGATTTGCTTTTCTTATTTTTAGAATTACGCAAGTTAGTAAATTTTTGACTAAAACAAATTTTATATTAAATCCCTTTTACCTCAAGGTTGTAGTGCAGACATAGCTTCAAAACAATAAGACCGCCTTTGAGTAATTTAAGCTAAGCTAAATATTCTAAAAGTAAAGTGTTTAGGTAAATTAAAAAAATAGTGCATATTTTTTTTATTTCTTAAATCAATCATTTAAATATTCAAGCAGGTGAAACTCTTTATTTTCGTTCAAACGATTGAAGTTTAATCAAAATTATTATTGGTCATACCTACTTTGGTATATATAAACTACTCTTTAAATTAATACCTTTTATTCAAAATACCAGCAAACAGCGTCGTTAACCTTTTCTCTTTTTCGTTATATTGAGGATATCTCTGCTTGACCAATATTGACTAAATTAGCGTTGATTTTAATTAAAACCTGCGTTGGTTTTTGTCATTTGTCAACACTGTATTACATTTTACATCGCTCCCTCCTTTTCTATGTCCAAAACCACCCTTTTGCTAAAGCGAGAAAAATAGTCGCAATCGGCCGCATGCAAAATCCGGAAAAATATGATTTGGTGTTGCTAGATGTAGTCATTTAAATATGGAAAACTCGAACCAATTCATACGTTTTCTTTGGTTATAAAACTATAAAGGTGTAGACTACTACTGGAGGTTATACGCCTAACAAAGAACTGATGACATTTCCAAATATTGCTGACTCTCTTCAATGTAGAGGCCTCCTCCTCATTTTGTCTTTATTAATTGACTTCACAGGACTCTTCGAGAGACCGGTGCAATAGAGAGAGTTAGCAATATTTGAAAACAACATCAGTTCTTTTTAGAAGTGTAACCTTCATTAGTAGTCTATAGCTTCCATAAACAAAATGCAAATCCGCAAACTTATAAAATCAAATTTTGTCATTAAAAATTTTTTGAAGTGAAACTTCTTTTGCGGGGTTGAAAAAGATTAGTGTAACATTTTTTCGCTATCTTTGTTCTTATCCCTACCACGCGTGATTCTAAGTATACTTTCTCCAGCGGAGTAGGGATTGGCAATAAACTTTATTTAACCAATTTCTGTAAATTTACTGTAAAATTATTTTTTGAAAAATAATGTCATAAAGAAGTTTCACTTCTTCACTTCTTACGAGTGTAAGCTAGTATACGCACACATTTTTTTGTAAAGTGTCATACCTAGACACAGATGTCACAAAATGAAAATATTTCATAGAAATAGGTTTACTTAGAGGTCAATGATATATTTACATAAACGTTGGTATTTCATTTTATGGCGGTCATAGCTGACAATAGTTTGACATATTAGCAATTAAGTTCATAGTGGTACTTCGAAACATACCTGTGGGTGGTTTGACAGTTCGCGGTAACCTTGTGTTAACGTCCTGACATTTGCTAATGTCATTATAATTATACTTGCTATTACAATGTAACGTTTTTATAGATGAGTATTTACTATCTGATAAACGATGAATGCACGCAATTTCGCTAGGTTATAGCTTTTTGTAATTTAATAGTATTGTTATCGCCTCTGTGGTCTAGCGGTTCAGTTGTTGGACTTGACTGCATGAGGTCCCGGGTTCAAATCCCGGGTCGGGCAACAAAAAGAAAATTGGGTTTTTTCAATTTTCTAATAAAAAAAATGTTGCTCGGGATAGGATATGTGCCCGGTTGGCGATAGGCTTGCCACCTATCACATTGTGGGACTTAGTGTCTTCGGCTAGTCGTGGGTGCCGCGGTTGTGCCTACCTCTTCGGGGATATGGGCGTGAAGATACTTTTTTTTTCTAATAGTATTGTTAGATAATCGCAATAATGATTAAATTATGTATTAGTTTGTGAATTATGTATATTGACTATAAAAGAGGTTTTTGTGCATTCAGTTATTTTGCAATTCAATCTGGCAATTAAATTGTCAAATTAGATTTCTAGAAACTTTGAATTGAGTTGAAATATGCTACTAGGTACGAGATGTATATAACATACTAATATTCTTTTGTTTTTAGCTACTCAATATATAAAAAGACTATCTGTAATTATAATAATTTTGAATAAAACCAAAACGCACATCTTAAAAATAACCACTAATGAACACATATGTGACATGAGACTAGAGCTATTTTTCTATAAAACTGCAGTTTGAGGCTCACTAATCTTAAGTTGCAAAGCAATAGTTAAGCACTTGTTTTATATTTACATATGTTTTAGTAAAATTAATTTTGTCTTGATAAATTTCTTGCTCATGAGTGTAAAATAAGGCTTTGAGATATTTATTTACTTTAAATCATATATTTTCTGTTTACTTACTTCTGTTGGTGCGTCGCTGTCCTGTGGCCGTGAAGTGAGGTACATTATGCATGTCTACCGGCTACCTATCCCCCTGACTGAAACATGACAGTATCATTATGGCGACAGGAATAGGAAAGGCGGTGGATACTTACCGGTCAAGTTGCTACACAGCACTCTATCACAAGTCTTGGTTATAATAGTAAGCCTATGAAACCTGTGCTCGCCTCTGACGTCCTGCCTGACAGGAAGGGAAATTGCGTATTACTCCGTGGAACTACACAAACGACTCGATTCAACACCGGGAAAATCTACTCTATTTTCCAGTTACAACCTTATTTATTAGATGACCAGTATTCTACGTTTTGTTTAATTATGAATTCATATTTTGATTATTCGATATTAATATTAGCAAGTAGATTATAGAGATAACAATA
This sequence comes from Calephelis nemesis, assembly GCA_002245505.1. NCBI lineage: Eukaryota > Metazoa > Arthropoda > Insecta > Lepidoptera > Riodinidae > Calephelis > Calephelis nemesis. The sequence goes on from NJDD01010248.1 coordinate 30,018, forward strand.
TTATTTGAGTACATACTAATGTTATAACATAACAATAAAATTTACTAAAAATAATAATTGAAAGAATTATGAAGATATAAAATACTTTTTCCAATTATATAAAAATAAAAAAAGAACTAAATTGACACATCAGTTATACATAGATCATTTATAACTGTATGTATATTCTATCACCGATTTTCTTTTATTTAAAGATCTCTTTCTAATAAATCAAACACTAAATAAGTATGAACTTAATAGTCTCATGTATCCCCAATGGACAATAATCGTTGTATCCCTTGGCATGGTACGCCCCTCAAACTTGTGGTGAAGTACCCATGATCCTTGCCATTTATTACGACATGCTTACTTATCTTGTCACACAATTATTGAAAGTAGCAAATGTGTATATAGCTGATGAGATCATACAAATAATTTAGAATCTTACAAATAATTTGACTCGGAGGAAAAGTAAGCTGGGAGTTTTTTTTATATTTATATAAAAAAATAGAAATGAGACGTACAGGGGAGGTTGGTATTTATTACGACATGCTTACTTATCCTGTCACACAATTATTGAAAGTAGCAAATGTGTATATAGCTGATGAGATCATACAAATAATTTAGAATCTTACAAATAATTTGACTCGGAGGAAAAGTAAGCTGGGAGTTTTTTTTTATATTTATATAAAAAAATAGAAATGAGACGTACAGGGGAGGTTGGTATTTATTACGACATGCTTACTTATCTTGTCACACAATTATTGAAAGTAGCAAATGTGTATATAGCTGATGAGTTCATACAAATAATTTAGAATCATACAAATAATTTGACTTGGAAGGACAGTTAGCTGAGAGAGATTTTTTTATATTTATATAAAAAAAAAATTAGAGATGAGACGCACAGAGGAGGTAGAAAATAAGTTTTTATCAAAATATGTATTGAGGCAGTGGTTTGCATCTATAAGGAAATAAATTATAAATACAATTTAACATACAGTACACATTTTTTATAAACACAAAGTTTTTTCAAAACATCTACTAAAATATTTTCAATTATTTCGATATTAATTAGTTAGTACATAAAATTTAAAATAACCCAACACACTGGTAACATAGACGAAAAGATTGGAAAGTTATAAGCCTAATAGTGTGTGGAGAGATACACATAAATTCATAAACAAAAAAAATAAATTCTTTACACAAACACTTACATACATTCGTTTTACTTATTTTTTAGATCTGAGTACTGATGAATTAGCCAACTCGTCGTCATTTAACGCTAATCT